>VZTT01002709.1:0-76549 GCA_013400855.1 Buphagus erythrorhynchus
TTTTTTTTTTTTAAATAATTCAATGCACTGGCAGTATAATTAATCCCTCTATGAGAGACATGAATGTACCAGTTCAACCAATATTATTTGTACAGAGACATCGTGTTTAAAAACAACAGAAGTACATTTAAAATGTTTGTACATAAAGTATTATTGTTATTTCTTTTTTTTCTGAAGAAGAAACAAATGTAAACAAAATGCATAATTGTGCAACACGTTGGAAGTACAAAGCAAAACAGGCAAGATACAATTTTATACATATAAAGCAAAAGAAATCAAACTTTTATAACTATACAACATTTCAGTAATTGCTTGACATTTTAACAGTTACCTTGGTCTGTACAAAACATCGTAACTTATACTTAAAACTTTACAAGAATAACATGCTTGTTCAAAACGAAGACACCTTGTGGAATTGCAATGATTATTGATATGATACTTGCACACATGAGAAAAAAAGAGGCTACTTCAATAGTAAATAAAAAGTAAGAACATAAGATCATAACGTAAAAGGCCATTTAGTAAACCATAATCTAATTCCAATAGCTAATTAAGTTGCACTGCAATGCAGAAATTAAATCTAACTTTTGCTGGAAGACCATAAGGTCATAATGTTGCTCTATTTCCAGGAACAAGAAGAAAGCATATATAAATTTTCCTGATATTTTGGTTAATTATACATGCGCACGCACACACACACACAAAAGAAAAAAAAATAGTATTTGCCACAACAGCCAGAAATGGTGGGTGAGAAAACCCATAGACTAGACTACTCCCAACATGGCAGGGTTAAAAAATCAGGACAGCTAGGAAGAGCAAACACCCACCAAGTTTGCCAGGATTGCTTTTCCTGAACCTTAGTTGTATTTTGCCTATTTTTTTCTTTTTTTTCCCCCAAAAGACAGGAAGAAACTTGCATTGAGTTGAGCCATTCCAAAAATTCTGGGAGTACCATAGACAAGTCAAAACACAAATGGAAGGAGAGCTCAAAACCAAAGCAAAACATCACCAGATCTTTGACTTGTTTTCATATTCTGTGATGGTATGTCCTAGACCTTTTGAATGTGGGTTTACAAAAACCCCAGCATTTAAGATTCAGCAGAAGATATGCAATCCAGAGATGTCAAAAACACAGACAGGAATAAATCATACAATATTTTATGGAAATACAAGGACTGTCAGCTTGGATAAAATGTACATAATTTTTAAGTGTCCTCAAATGACACATATGGCTAAAATTAAACCCCTGATTGCAGCAACCTAACATATTCAGTGCCTGCTTCTGCAATCTGTATACTGAGCACCAATTCACACAGTTACTTCTGTGGACTTCAGTGGAGCAACCTGCTGACCAGGATGCTCAGGGGAAGAACAGAATTGGGCCAACATAAATATTTGCCATGACTTCTAAATGTACAGAACCCATTTGGCTTAGAAAAACCACTTTAGCCTGCTGCAATGTCTTTGAACTAAAGTAATAGATTCCATGTCTAGACTGAGAGCATTTATGACATGAATTTATTTGCCATTTTTCTATGCAAGCTAATGCTGATGCCAGTAAATATTTAAACTGGGAGGTAATGAAATTACAACATGCCTTTGGTTAAAACCAAAACATGTATGTGCAAGCCTGAATGACAGGCAGAAATTACCCTCCAATTTTTTTAGCAGGGATTATCTGGTACTGAATCAGAATAGTTCAATATACGCTCAGCCTCAGTGTGCATTTATAAAGCTTCATTAGGGCATGCAACACAGTATGAAAAGTGAGAGGACTGTTTTTTCAGCTGGTGTAAATCAGCACTGATATCCACAGAGCTACTTAGAGGCACATCAGCTGAAGCTTTGGTCCACAGTCATCAAAAACATGCAGCCATCACTCAGTCTGTACGAAAATCTCAGCTGTGGAAGTGCGGAGTGAGGTGTAATCAACATCAGATCAAAAGATGCTCTGTTCATCTTGTTTCTGATAACATGTCTCAAGACTGGTCTAAAGCAGTTTTATGATGTGCTTTACACTGCATAGCTTTGCAGGTACAGTATTTCTTCACAGGCAAGGATTATGGTACATTAATCATTTCAGTGGCATGATCAGTAAAAAGGCATGATAATAAAAGCTTTGGGAGTTTATCTGCATAGAGATACACTGGCAAAAATCAGTCTGGGGTTAGAGGGTTTGCTCCTTGGTATGTGCATATTGGATTAACTCCACTGAAATCAGTACTCCTATACCAGTTTACATGAGCTGAGAAACTTGTACTCTACCTCTGTTATACATAAAACATTTGTGTTGCTATCCACTATTCAGTTCTTTCATAAATTCAAGGGTAAATGTCTCCTGCCAGTGGGTCAAAGCTTCTCCATGTCCATAACATCATTACTTGTCACTGAAATAAAACGTGGTTTCCCTGAGCAAGGGCTGAATCAACACTTGGTCTGGTTGAAGAGCAAATCTGCTTGCAGTTATTCGAGCTCTAGTCCAGAGACCTTGAACTACTTTCAGTGAGATGAGTGCCCAGCCAGAACAAAAATGGATGGAATTCCATTCAATCAATTGGGTTAATGCAACTTAAGTTCTGGCCTAATACAGTTAACTCCAGTAAGGCTATGACATTTTTGTTATCCACCTTCTCCTTTGATAAACAGTACTCAGAAAGCTCCATAAGACTTCCACTAAGGCAACATGACAGCAGAATTTGGTGCCATGAATTCTACAAGTTGAGCCAAGTTACTTTACATTTGCTTAGCTCAAATTTTGGTCCATTGTAGTTACTGTTGTTCAATAAAACAATTAAATTCACCTCAGAATCCGACCTTCCTTTGAATTCTGAGAAGAAAATAACTGAGTGGAAATCAAGGCTATCTATACTTGAAGGGTCTTTCAATGGTATTACAACCAGGGTGACACTCACAGCTGTGAGTGAACTTATATCTAGCACAGAGAGCTCATGGAACTTGCAGATAGAGGAACTCAGTTAAAATCAAAGAAAACAAGTCTCAATCAGCTGCACTGTCCACTCACATGACTTTTTACACTGGCATCAGTGGGTCTTAGTTGGAGCCCTGCAATCATGAGTGGTCCTGTGGACACCACAATTTAAATTCCAATTCTGTGTACAGTGGGTATTGACTGAGTTCTATGCTGTCACCGTGTGCATGGCTTCTGTCAACTTGATTGGCATTTCCAGATGCAGTGTAAGTACAATTGAGTGCTCAAATTCCAGTCCATCTGCAGTTGCAGAGGACCAAGACCTGAAAGCAATGCAGAGCCACAGCTCTGCTCACCCAGGCGGTGGAGCTGGGGCCCCTCAGTCCTCTTGGGCACAGCACTGGTCCACTAGTAGAGTGGACAGGGCTATGTGGGGATTCACACCACACAGTCCTGTCATAGTCCAACATGGGTGTTGGAGCAGGCTGAGGGCTCAGGAGCTCTCTATGTGGCTCCACAGCCTGTGGGAGGTAACATCAGGTCACACAATGCTGCCTAATGTGGCCGCTGGGCCTTCGGGCTTGGTCCTTGCTTCTCTTGAAAAATAAAGTAAAAATAATGGTTTAACTGGATGGTCACTTCAGGGTAGTGACAAGAATTACCTCTCTGTGACATGAGGTGGCACTCTGAGGTGCATTGAAGAATTAGACGTGGTGGTGCTGTATTCTGATTTCACAGGATACCATGGTATAGGTATTATTTTGTAGGACAAAACAGTAGTAAGTCCCCTTTCCCTAGAAGCACACTCAGCTTAAATTCAAAATGTCAGACACAGCAGCTTGCCTCACTTTCTTTAAACTACTCTTGACATCTTTACCATTGCCTAATATTATAACAGTGCCAGTGAGCTGCCTGGCATGTCACTACACACCCTGTGGTTCTGGAGACAGCTTTTCATCACAGTATTTCTGCTGCAGTGCCTCCTGATGAGGCCAGGTTTGATTATCATCTGACACCAGTTTTATGTAGTAACTCATCTGCACCTGAATTTGCTCTCATCTCTCTACAGAGCCACGTCCTCCCCGAGTTGAACACAAGATCTGAACGCAATCTATCCTGACTTCAGCAGCCACCACAAGAGGTTTAAACTGGTGTGAGATGATCAGAATCACTGATCTTGGAAGACAAAACATCTCTGAAACAAAATTGCTTAAGAAAAGCTACCAAGTCCATCAGAAAGGCAGGTCTGACAAGGGTACTGGGGAGAAGACTCTCTAAGTCAGGCAGGAAGGTTGCAGAGAGATTTCAGTAATGAAGGAGACCATAACAGCTTTTAGCCTATACATCTGGGCTAAATATCAAGTGATACAAGCAAAATATGCCCCTAGACACATCTCATTAGACAACACAGAATGCCTATATGCATTGGTGTGCTCTGGTTATATCATAGAAGTATGAGAGGATTATTGGAAACTGAGGAATTGAGCTCTCCCAACATTAAGACTTGTTTTATTTGTATTTAGTATGTAAAGTTGGAAGATGTCATAAGGACAGTAGATTAGTTTCCCATCTTAATCCCCTTTGCCTCACTCCCAGTGCATTCAGGTGAGGTCAGGGAGATGCTGAGAGGGAAGGCCCTTTGCAAAGACCCACTGATCTGCAGCCTGCCTACAGTTGGGACACTTCTACAGTTGCTTCAGAATGGCAACTTAATCTTCTTTGGTGACTTGTTAAATATTTTGTCTTTCTTAAAACTTCAAGACACTGGTCTATGGCAAATGAATGAACCTGAAAAACAGCACGCTGACATAGCATACTCAGCTCTTACACTGACTTTGGGAACCACAGGACTAAAATGACAGAGCTGTTGCTACTTTCTGCACATCTTCATTGTCTGCAAGAGGCAGCAGATGCAAACAGGACTACGCACAAACTACAGAGGAACACTTGAATAATGCCACTACAACGAGCAGTGGTAGGAGTGTTTTCTCTTTACAGCTACCATATCTTTTCTCCTGTGCTATGAAGTTATGACCAGGGACTCTCTGTTGCAAATCCACATATAAGTCAACACAGATGTGTACACACACTCACACTCATGGGCTTGCTTCAATGCTGCATAGAGTTTCTTCTGAACTCCAAGTAATAAAGTATGTTAATACTTGAGTCAGAATCCTTACCAGTCCTATTTTTGTTATCTGTTAATTTACACTCACAAAACTAATGATTTGATTTAGACAGCATTAAATGCTGATAAAAACCTCACCAAAACAGTTTTTTCCGAAGTACCTAAAAGCATCAGTGAATCTAAACTGTCATAATAGAAGAACATAATAAAACCTGTGAAATTTAAAAAAACATGGAAATTAAATTCCAGATTCAACTGGCTTATTTTGTTTCTTTAGGAGGAATGAAGATCTCAAATACTATTTTTTAAAAATCCCCCACGTAACTATCAACAGATCTGTCTCCATCTTTCAAAGGAGATAATTTATAAATGAGGCAATCTATTTACAGAGAGAATATTTAAATAATTGAACATCCAAAGAACATGTAAGAAAAAGTGAAATTAAACTGTAAGATGCAAGCCGTGAAAGTTGCCACCAACACTATCACAAAAAGGCTCTCCCTCTGCTCCCTGCTCTTGAGCACCCAACATACATCACACGGCTGGAGCTGTTCACTGCACTTGGAGCTGGATATTCTGCCTGCACATTAAGACCTGCTGCAGCCCTTGAAGTGGAGGTTAAGTGCTATGTAAATGCCTCTCTTGAGCATTTAGGACTTTGCTGCTTTTGGGTCTTGCACCCCAAATGCCTGAGTTTAGCCCTTTACAGGCCTGTTCCCTTCACTGCTGAACTCTTGATATTGCTCCAAACCTCCTCAGGCACGGGTCACAAATGACAATCTTGTCAGTTCTGGCAATGTTTCACGAAACTTGGTGTCCTTCTTAAGTCCAGCTACAGAAGTCAAGAGATTACATCACTGTTCCAGTTTATCATTATTAAAAACAAATGTGTCAGTTCCCGCCCTTGGCATGCTTGTAAAATGCCTGAAAATGTGTCATGAAATCAGTCCCAAACCTCAGCATCTAGAAGGCAATAGAAAAACCAAAGAGTTTATTTAAAAAAAAAAAAACAAAAAAATCCCAAAAAACAAACAAAGAAACCCCCCCCCCAAAAAAAAAAACAAACCAAACCACAACCTAAAGCCAATCTTGTAACTTTTGGTGCTTGGTTTATGAATTTGAAAGCCTGAGTTGGGCAGTTTTAAGTGCAAACACTGCAAATGCCCAAGCACAGTCATGCTGCTTCCCCATGAATTAAAACAAACAAACAATCTCATTTGATTAGCTCTGCTGGAAGTAATATTTTAAGGGGTAAAATGATTCCATGAAGATGACATGTTGGCAATTGAAATGAGATGAATATAGTGCCTGTAAAAGTGCAATAATCCTTAATAACTAACCCAAAAGAAGCATCATCCCCAAGGATAAGACAGTAATTTACTCCCCGTATTTAATTTGTTTCTAAGCTGCTTTTGAAACAAGACTGCTAAATAGTAAGTTGGCTTGTGATCCTAGACTTGACTGCTGGATTTATCATCATGCCATTGATTCAGCATTACATTTCAACCTAAGTCACAGAATACAAAATCAGGAGGGCTAATTCCTTAAGCCGTTTAAGCAAAAGATTGTGAACATAGGGTAAGTTTAGAGAGAGGAGCCTGTTTACCACAAGCAATGGGAAAAGATAATACATGGTGATCACTGAGCGACTGCAGCAAACTCTGAAGAGTCCTGTGTCTGAAGACTGTGTTTCAAGACATCGCTATCCCTTGTAAATCCATGGAAGTCTTGGATTCCAATCTACATTAAAGGAGCAAGTGATGACAGTGCACTTAATTAGACTGAACAGTTACTGGCAAAAAGAATGGAAAACTCTGGCTTATGACAAAACCAGCCCAACCTTACTTCATCTCAAGTACTCAACCTGTTAAAAAAATTATTTCAAATGTTTCATTTTCTTTTTCTTTAAAAAACCCCCAACCACCACCATTCATCTACATTTCTGAATAGTTCTCACTGCCGTTTTATTAACTTTATTTATTAGCTACAGGGGCCACAGTCGGTGTGACCAGTGTGTCGGATTCAGGTTACAGCCGTGTTACCAAAACCCTCAGACTCAGGTAAGGGTGAATCAACTGCTTCAGGAACAGGAATGTGCAGATAATACAGGATGTGCACGTTCTGCAAATGTCCTTTGCAGAAAACCCTACACTGGATGATTTCTCTAATGATGCACATTGGCTATGTTCAGACTTCCAGTCTTGTGGAACAAAATGTTAGGAATTATTGATTTTTAAGAAAAGGTAGTACTACAGGGAGCTAATCTGCAACAGTTACAGAAATATTTGTCTTAAATGTGCACTGGGCAGAGACCTTAAACTATTCTTATTGCAAATATCCAAGGCCCGATTTAAAAATCTTAACAGTCTGAACCTTTTAAACGCAAATTTTTCTTATTTATCTGGTCTCAACCCAGTCAGTAGAATCCAATAACTCACCAGATTAAAGAATATACAGGTTTATACAGCAGAAGGTAATTGCAATTAACTAATATCTGGATGGCATTTAATACACATATTGTATTATTTCAATGAGATGAGACAGAATAATATTTACATTGCTATGAGCATTTTCTGTTTATAGAAATGGATTTTACAGTTCAGTAAGGTATGCAGGCATTATATCAAGAATGAGACAAGACCATTTAAAGTTTTGTGAATTATTGATATAAATTCATTTTGTTTTGTTTCATGCACCAGCGCTTCTTGCAGTGGCACCAGAAGAGCAGTGCAGTTTATAACAGGGAAAAAAAATAGGAGGAAAGAGCAAATGTGAAATGGTGCAATTTATTCACAATTGCCTTGAAATTCTATCTGAATTGTCTCATTATTATTCACACATTAGAGGAATGGTCCAAAACATGACAGCATGGGTAAACAGATGCAGAGCTTGGAAAAAAGGTAATCTGACTGAAGTATTCATGGCCATTATTAAACAAATGTTATATTGCTTTTGGGTAAATCTGGTGATTTTATTAAATTTGACATTGTTTTCAAGATAGCAAGATAATACTATTCGTTTCTAATGCTCTGAAATGAACAAAACAGTGAAAATTGATGCCACATGGAATTATAATGTTTCAACAGTGGCTAGTTAGTTAAACTTCTAGGTAATTCATGAAGAATCTGCACACACTTATTAATGGACTTCTACATACAATATCAATGCTTAGAGTGCAGCAGTCCTGTTAAAATCTGCTTTCAGTGAGTCACTATGCAAGGAGAGATTGTTCCATGAAGAAAAATCTTGGATAAGTATTTGTTTGAGACTAAACAGTAAAACAGAAACAAAATTCAGGAATGGTAGATAAGACTGAGAAAGCTAATATTTTGAAACTGCCTAAAAACTTCAAGAAATTCTGCTGCCTACTGAAATTATTAAGCCAACAATAAACAGGAAGAATGGAATATCAAAACCTCATTGCATAGTGTGTCATCATTCTTTAATGAGGCATTCCTTCAACCTTTTACCTCTTAACACCTTTGGTGATCTTACATTATGTACCTGTAAGATATTCAACGTTCTCTTTTAGAGATTAAATCTATAGGAAGTAAGAAATCTTAGGAATGTACTGAGTCAGGTAATGATGCCAGAGTTAAGTGTCGAAAAGCTTGGTTCAGGTTCAGAAGATGATTTTGAATTAATAGCTGTAACTTCTATGAATTTATTTCAGAAGGGACTTCTCATATATACCCTCAAATATTTAAGATGCTTTGTACTATTTCTCAGGAATCCATATCTTCTCAAAGTGCTTTTCTTGTTTTCACTTGAAGGCAGCATGGACTTAAAACAATACTGCAGGGAATGTACCCTTCCATAAAGCACATAAGGATGGCAGGATCCAGGAGACACAAGGCATAGAAAATTGTCAAAAAGGATTAGATGGTACAACACATACTGCTCTTGAGTCATAACTTTCATTTATGGTGACTTCTACTTCCAATAGATAGGGAATTAAAAAAGGCAATAAAAATGAAGTTACATGAATAAACTTCCAAAAATGAGAGGAGTTCCACCAGTGATCGTCTCTGCGCTGGTAGAGGTAGAAGAATGGGGATGTCATGAACAGGGCAGCAGTCACTACAACAAATGAGCCTCAGTGCGGAGCCAGTGGAGTCCCTGGCGAACGTAACGAACCAGATTGGTCATACTGCTGTGTTGTGTTAAGGGTCCCATCACTGAGTCCAGGTCTAGAAAGAACTCTGCAATACACAAGAAACAGAAGCAATTGTTTCAGGCAATGGTACAGAAATAGAGGTATTACCATGATTTTCCACTCAGAAGCAGCACAGTGTAATTAATGAGTTCTAAAGACAGTTGTGCACATGAGCACATGGTCTGTAAGAAAGAATTTAAACAACAATGTATTAAAACAAACCAAATTAGATTATCCAGGCTGGAAGTCTACCACAGGAAGGTATGAGCGGTTGCCAGCAGTCTTCCTTCAACTCTGATGATCTGCACTGTTAGTTTTTTGATATTAGGTTTGCTGACTGCATGATTTAAATAACTGGTAGTGAAATCTTGCATTACTTTTCCATGCTGTACTCTTTCCCAGACATGAAGGGCTAGACTGGATCTTTCCAGACTAGAAGACTTTTCTTCCTCTTTTCCCCACCTGTAGTATTCACATCTTCTGTGTCTCAGGAATTCATTATAGAGAGACACAGAAGAGAAAACAATTTCTATTTCTGTCCCTTGTTTTCTCCTTGTGGAATGCAGTGGAAGAATGTCTACCTGGCATGATAAGCTCATTGGATTCTGCTGTGGATTGTTTGGCCCTGATGGCCAATCAAATCCACCTGTGTCTGGATTATCTCTCTGAGAGGGGGTCACGAGTAGTAAGTAGTTAGATATGGTAGTTAGAAGTAGGATGTAGTTTTTAGTATGTCCTCTTTAAATAGTATATTAATGTATTATAATATAGTATAATAAATAAATGATACAGCCTTCTGAAATGGAGTCAGACATCATTTCTTCCCAGAGGATTTGCCGGCATTCTCGCCACAACAAATGAAGACCACAACACCCACCCTCTAATTTCTGTTTCTGACGTTGCAGCAGCTTTGGCCATCTGCTAATCCTGCTGCAGCTGCAGGCCTCAGAGGATGAATGTGGGATGGGAGTGGGGGAGGAAGAGGAGAGAGACAACACAGCTGGAAAACAACACCTTGGAGATGGGAACCTCTAATGGGGAAGAATCCCAACCTTGGGATTCCTAGTCAGGAAGGGTTAACAGGAAGTCACTAAACAAAGAGCCCCAGTTAGGAAGCAACACACCAGTTTACTTTATATCATGTGTTAGATGCTCTCTGGGTGAAAGACTAATCCTGTTAGGGCCAACAGACATTTCCTAATTGCTGTCAATGGAGAATTGATTTGTGTCCTGTATTCTCCCACAGTTCTTTATGCTGGGGCACAGGCATTCCCACATATACAACACTTACACTATATTTAGGCAAGTGGGAATCCACTCAGTTAAAGCCCCTCAGAGCTCAGATAACAACCAACAATCACAGTAAGGAATGGCTGAACCCTCACATTCTCACCCTGTCTGCAATCCAGTGCACTGAGCCAGCCAGCACTGAACTGGCTGCGCTTGAGGAGAGCAGATGCCAGGTGCAAAATCATTATCAGTACTTTCTTCAGCAAGTAAGTGTTGCTTTGAGGTCTTCTATCCAAGAATTGACAGCCTGACCCTGGTCAGATTGGCAGCAGCAGTATCAGAGCACAAAGTGATTTGGCTGGAGGCAAGCATAATGAGAGCTCAGGGCTAGCACTAGTGCTGTTCAGATGCTGCAGCCAGCAGCTACTTTTAATCTTCCTTTCTCTCTCATTCATTCCCTTCCTTCAGTGTAAAATCAATACATTTTGAAATGAAATAATGCAGTATCTTGCTTGCATTCTAGAGATCTCATTCTAGGCTCAATAAAGAATAATTGCTTTAAACACTGAGAATTCACCTTAAAGCCTAATTTCAGGTTAACATTTCTTGAAAGAGCTACAAGCACTGAAGCCACCTAATACGTTTATGCGTGAGAGAACAGGTCTTGCTCCCTACAGAGCTGATAGTTTTCTACTGTAGAGAAGAAGTCCTGCTTTCTTCAGAAGCATTAAAAAAGGATCTGATCTTGTAAAGTCAGCTGAGAGTTTGATGTTATTAGATGGTGAACAACACCAGTTTAGGTGATCCAACACAAACCATCCCACAGGCTTTGGGAAATCTGCAGTTTAGTTTGGCCTGATAGAGACACAGATTTATGCCAAAGCACCTGTTCTCCCCACATTCTCAACTCTATGGACCAGGGGAAATTCCACCAGAGGTACATGGCAGTATGTTCCTGCTTTCCTTTTCAAACTAGATCATCGTGGCAGGTCACAGTTCTGCTGTTCTCCCTCTTGCTATGCATTTTTATTTTAATGGCACATCTTTTGTCAGGCAGACAAAGAAAGGCTTCTGTCTTGCTGCTCTGAGCCAGCTGGACATGAGTCAAGTTCAAACTGGGAGTGTGCAGGCAGACTCAGAGGAGCACAAAACCAAAGCTGACAGACGTGGACAACGGGCAGCTGCACATCTCCTACAGTGTGGAGGAGCTTTCTTGTGACTGCATGGGCATGACCTAAGAAACATTTATGATAGCAGTAAGACCCGGAGGTAATTGCTATTAGGCCACAGTTTTATATTCATTTCAGGACAGATCATGAAGGACATATTCTTATGCAAGACACACCCCGTGATTCAGAAGACAACAGAAACAATGAGAACTGACCACAAAAACTCACAAAAATGACTGAATATGTTTTGTTTTGTTTTGGTTTTCTTAAAGGAACTAGATTTTTATCTTTTTGTGGTTTCTTTGCAGGTTTGTGTGGTTTTTTTGGTTTTGATATCATTCCTATTTCCATGGACAGGGGGGAAATCTCATTTTTAATAATGAACTGACTGCTCAAGCTCCTGAGAGAGAGACCAAATGATGATCTGGGACTCACAGCAGAGTCTGGGATTTGCACTGTCCTGTTTGCTGGCAGTGGGCAGTTTTGAACCCCCAGACCACAGACCAGTGCACCAGAGCTAGGGCAGTGCATCAGAGCTGAGACAGCTGGCAACGATGGAGATCGCTACAAAGAAAAGGGTGAGTCCTGTTCCAGCCAACAAAATAAAGGTGCTTTGAATTATTTGAGAAGTGCAAATGACATCTACTAAAACAATTACAGCCAGTTTTCATGAAACACTGTAACATTTCTCACATCAAAGTGTCTTGAATACATCCTTTTTTAAAGAGAATCCCTCATGTGGTATGATGAAGACCTGTGGAGTACTACAACAGTCCTCATACACTTTTTGCTACACCATGAATTTTTCAAATTGCAATTTGTGTTTAAGCATGCAACTTTAAATCAAGTACTTAATTAGAAATGAGGTATCTTTCCAGAAAATATATAAAGGCAGACAAGCTATAGCATGTAGGAAACTCTGATCTCTCTCCAATGGTTTATAATACTTAAATGAAATTTGAAGTAACATGAACTTTGCATTCCCTGTAATGTGTCTGCAGGTTGCGAAAGATATGAAAGAACAGGTCACAACCTTAAATGTCTTGCTCATGTGAGAAATGCTTATTGATGCATCCAGTTCCAGTAAAGTCAAAGGGACTGCCCATCTGAATAAAGAGTATTCCTATATGGATTTGCAGGTTTATTTATTTAAAACAGGGTTTATTTGACTGTAAATCAAGATGAGAACAAAGAAGACAGTAGGGAGGAAAATACAGAAAGAGAGTCAGCAGGTTTTTTCTCACCCAGCTCTAAGAATGATAACAGCAGTGGCTGGGTACATTTTCTGTCTGCTGGCTGAATGCCTGAGTATTTTGATTTAATACCAAGCAGAACATTTAACAACTCCACAACACACAGGGCTAATTACAAGATTATCACCATCTCTTCCTCCTATCAGGGCATCCTTCTGCATTCCCGCTGTAACATTCTGCATTACATTTGACAGGGAATAGCTTTCACATTTTGTGAAAATGGATGCAGCTATGGAAAAAATCCAAAATGACTGCACTGCTACTAAATTAATCAATGTGAACAAAGACAAGAAGCAGTGGGGAGGACTGGACAGAACTTCTATTATTGTTCCTCATCCACAGATGGATCATTATGACCCACCATTCAGACATAAAACTCTATAAATATCAAGCTCAGTTTCTCTAAATCAGTGGAAATTTGCCACTGACATTAATAGGAGTAAGATCAAACTGCATACAGCAAGCACATTTGTTAGGACAAGTCGGCCATCTGAAATCTCACTATAATTTAAGAGAATGAGCCAGCTCATGATGAGACTATTTCCTAGTTAGGCTCTGCACCTCTAGTGTCAAAGGAAGCTTTCTCAGTGATTTGTGTAAGCCCAAAGCTGGAATCTGAATAATTATATTGTCATGAGGAAGTTCACAGCTGGCCAACAATACGCCAAATTTGTCCCTTAGTTAAGTATCAGCCACTTCACTATACTTGATATAACCCAGTCACAAACGGCTTGCCAAAACTCCTTTGAAATGGCTGTAGTAAAGACTTACATTTTGTTGTTAGGAATATAAAACCAGATTTGCAATCCAATCATAGGAGAGTCAAGGTCATGGCTTTCAGTGGACATCTACTAATTGGACTCTCCACATCAACATTAACATCTAATGTTTGCTTATTATCCTAGCTAGCATTTTAATAGTCTTAAACCCGTTGACAGAGCAGTCTGAAAATAACCTCGGTGCTCTAGAAGAGGCTGAAACTGTGAACGAATTTGCAGACTTAAAAGCTCTCATCACTTGGGGCTTGAGTTCGCTAAATTATTTGCCAGCTGCTCTGATAACCCCATGTTCAGCATGTGTTACACATCCCCCTCTGTGCCTGACAAGAGAAGATACGCATTGGCTACAGTGACCAGCAAGCAGATTTGGTCTATTTGCTCAAGCTGTCACAGTTGCGATCTTAGATGCAGCAGTTCTGGGTCCAAATCCAGAGAACACAGGGAAAGCTAAAGCTGGGGAGCCAAAGGGGACACAGAAAAGCAGCGAGGGCAGCACCTTTGTTCTCCTTGGTCAGCTTGTCAGCCATGTCCCAGTGCTCGTAGCTGCGCAGGACATTGTTGGTGATGTTGACGTGGCTGGCAGCCATGTGGTGGATGCGCTGGGGGATGGTGATGGTCCCCACCGAGGACGAGCTGGCGGTGCCCGTGCTGCTTCCAGCAGAGCTGATGGGGGATGGGCTCAGGGACATGGGTGAGGGGGTTTCTGTGCTCCTGAAAGAGGGAGAGAGAGAGTGAGACCACCTCACACCGCCCACTTCATTGCCATCCTAAATGCACTTGAAAAGTTAACTGCACCCCAGTCAAGGGAATGTGTGCAGTGGTACCTCCTGACTTTATGAGAAAGGACAGCTTACAAACTGGGAATGACTGAAAATAAAAAGGGATTTAATTCTCCCTTTTAAATGAAGCTGTTATTTAAAAAAAAATCTATCATAAAAATAGAGCAATCTTTCAGAGAAAGAAGCATCTCATAGCTGTAATGATTTTTCTACCTGCTGCCAGAAGCTGCAGTGGCAGTTAGAAAACACTCAATGTGCAATATTGGCTTATTATCAAAGTATTTTCTGGAAACCACAATGACAGTTTGCTCCAAAAACAGTCACCACAATAAGCAAAGAGCAAGTCTTAAAAGCACCCTGCAGAGCAGTATTAGGACTTGAGGGTACTGTAAGATTATGAATATCTCCATAGGATTCTTTAAGGCTATGGAGATCTGTTCTAATTGCCTACAGTTCATCCACACAGCTCTGCATAGCATAGTTTTTTAAGTTACCTACATTGTGAGGCACTAATGTTCTAATATAGATTTTCCTTTAATTCTAACACCATCAATTAGGAATCACCTACTGGCTGCAGGCAGTGCAGCAGTCAGCACAGCATGCTCTTGTTTAGAGCTGTGTTGTGCTGAATGCTCATGGAACAGCTATTCTCTTTGAAAATTTATAGGATCATGTTCAGGTTGGAAAATAACTTTAAGATCATCGAGTTGAACAGTTAATCCAGGACTATCAATTCCTCCAGTAGCCCATGTCCCCACATGCCATGTCTACACCAAGACACTTTAAAATACTTCAGGGAAGGCAACTCAACCAAGTCCCTGGGCAGCCTATTCCAGTGTTTGATGATTCTTTTGGTGAAGAAATTCCTAATCTCCAATCTAAACCTCCCCTGGTACAACTTGAGATTATTTCCTCTTGTCCCATAACTTGTTACTTGGGAGAAGTACAAAGAGCCACCTTTAGCAGATCCACACTCTGGCCCAACTTGGTGTCATCCACAAAGTGAGAGTGCCCTCAATCCCCTTCAAGATCAAAGGGGCTCTGGATTATCAATGAAGATATGAAAGTACCAAGCCCTGGGAACCACCACTGGTGACCAGCCCCAGCTGGATGTAATTTCATTCACCCATTTGGAAGCATTTGCCTAAACAAAAGTATTCTATTTAATGTAGAATACACTTGAGATGCAGGACCAAGACACTCCTGGCACTCTCTGCATGAAGCAAAGAGACCAAAACTCTCCAGACAGGGATGTTGCAACACCTCCCTGGACATGCAGCTGGAGATGCCTCATGCTATGCAAAAGCACCAAGCTCAATCACTGAGCCTGATCCAAAGCCCAGGACAGAAGGGCTTGGCCTCTTGGCTTTAAAGGCCACTGTCAATGGCCCTGCAGGAGCGTAGACCTGCTGACACCTCGCAGGTGCTGCAGGACAGATTGACACGACAGCACAGACTTGGACTGAAAGGCAGCGATGGCAACAGCTTTTGCTGCAGATTTTCCAGCAGTGCCCTGCTATTACCTGAGCTCAACAACAGGCCTCTGTGATACCTTCTTTTTCCAGAGATGGAGATCATATTGATTTGGCAGCTTATAGCTTTTTACTCAGCTTATGGCTTAGAGTTTAAGCATGTCCTAATGCACAAACACTTTAGTCTCAAAACATCCTGGTTACCTGACTTGCCACAGTGTCTTTATGCACAGAAGAGCTGAACTATACTAGATTAGGTCTGGGAGCAGTTAAAGATGATAAGTATCTGAGGAGACCAAGAGTATTTTGTTAGAGCCACTTCCAACTAGCTGATGCACTTCTGCCAAATAAAGCACATTGTTCATTGGATTTACCCTGGTGCGCACAGCCATTATTACTGTGGTGAGTCTACTAAATCTCTGTATTTTGTGCTTTCTGTCACTAGAAGTGGGAAACATTTCTGTAATGAAACCAGGGAAAATTTGTTTCATTGCCAGGATGGAACCCAGGCCAACTTTGTAGAGATTCACATCCCTCTCAAATGAGTAGGCAGAAATTCCAGTAAGCCAAGCTGTGATTTTTGATGGATCTGAGATCCTGACTAGACTACACTGCATGGCAATGGATAAGCTTTGCTTTGTAAAAAAAAATATTTGAGATTACCCCACTGTCCCCCCATCCTGCACCAGACTGCTTCTCCATCTCCAGTGATGCCATACACCGGATGGTGTTTGGTCTTTTTTTCTGTGGTGTGTGAATTCTCTTCCCATCTGACACAGATTTTCAGGGAATTAAGAGAAAACTGTAGAGTAAGTAGCCCTGGGGAAGGCTGAGCACAAGTTGCCAATGGCAGCACCAGGCCTGTGAAAAACCTTGGAGCCACTGGGAGCCACCTGAGATAGATGGCACCTCTAAGCCAGCTGGAGAGCTGTTTTCTTCTAAGACCCCACATAGAGGGGACACAAGAACGGAGTGTGGACTGTGGTCTTTGTGTGTTGGGTCACAAGTGTCACAATAAGGCTGTTATAACAAGGCCTTGTCACTCAGTAACTCTCACATGTCAAGTGCTTCCTGCTCTGAATAAAAGTCAGAGATGTGCACTTTCAGAGCTTTCCTGCCTTATCACCGAAGTTAGTGGGAAGAGACTGATCAGCTGGGTGCTGTGTTAGAAGTGAGGCTGACCTGAAGGCTGGGTTTCTGCTGCATACTTTGTGGCCAGACAAGAATTTTCTCCTCCAGTCAAAACCCACTTATTCTCAATCCTGGACACCTAATAGCTCCTTTAAATAGCGAGGGAGATGTCATCACCTGCAGAGCACACACTTCATAGGGGTCTATAATAGGACAGGAATAAAAGGATAATTTCTGCTCCATGAAATGTTTATGTACAAGCCCCTTCTTAAGGAACAAAAGAGATGTTATGCTCCAGCGGTCTATTTGATCACTAAAACTTTATGTTAACATTTAAGTATTTTTATTACAATACAAGGTTTCACTGACACTTAAATGTCTGAAAAAACTAGCACATAATAAATAATTTAATTTAGTAGTTGCTTTTCCAGTGTTAAAATATCTTTTCAGTTTTTATTTAAAGTGATTTCTTATTTCATCACTTTAGTTTGTGTTACAATCTATAATTTATTAGCTCTATACATACATATTCAATGAGTATTTGGGGTGTGTATGTATACACATCTATACCCCAAAATATTTTGAATTATTTGAGGCAATACTTTAAGCAAAATGTTGGAATTTTCGGTTTTGCGCTGATTGAGAACAAAGTGTGTTGAAAGCTTCAGTTCTTTGTGTGCTAAACTTCAACCCCTCCTTCTTTGTTTCCTTGGTGCATCTAAAAGTAATTTCTTCTTCTGAACCACTAGAAAGAGACCATTAACAATAATAATTTTCACCTAGAATTTAGCCTACTCAAATAAAGATGGACAAAAGAAGTCCTCCACCTTTGTTTTCCTTGTATCTGGATGTGTGACCAGGACAAAGAAGCAGGAGGAATGTGCATCAGCTGGCAACAGCCATTGCAAGATAAAGGCAAGGATGCAGCAGCAATGCACCTGCACTGAACAGAAGATCATAACTGCATTACCCTGACTTCATATCTGAGGTGAGGGTGTTTTAACGTTAATATGAAGCCACTGATAACTGGCTGACTAAGTGCCTTCGCATTTTCACCACTATTATACCTTCAGTTTTATTAAGCAGCACTTACCATATATCAGTGAAATATTCATTGGTCTTTCATTGCTGAATGCAGAATTGAAAAATCATTGCAATGAAGGTTAACTTTACTCTGGCTTCCTAAAGTGACATGGTACTTGCCAGCTAATTAACTGATATTTTTATGGCCTTCATCTGGCTTGAGAAGTAAACTGTCAGAGATTTCAGCACAGACCCACCATGTCTGATTTTAGACTTAAGGGGGCTTTGCACAGACAAAGGTATGATTCAACTCTTTCTTCCTACCCACACTGGATGGCTCACAGGGGGATCTGACTTAGTCCAGTGGGTGCCCCTCATCCCCACGAGGCCAAGGCAGCTGTGTGATCAATTCTGTAGCCCAGAAGAACAGTTTCTACATGACACATGTTTGAAATATACCTGCAGCTCCCAAAACACTGATGCCATGACCTGTCCTTTGCCTTTAGAGGTGCAAAAACACCTCCCCTCCTTTTGTTCCCAGACAAAAGTACTCAGCAGAAAATACTCACTTTCCATTGCCGCCCCAAGGCGAGGGGGCCTGTGAGGCTTTTGAAGAGTTCTGTAAGTACAAAACCAAAATGTAAATAAAGGTGATGCAAGTACATGAATACTGATGACACAAGGCTCAACATTCCCCCTTTTCATTGGAAGAGCTACAGTGCATGGAGCAGAAAAGCTCTGCACATCAGTCCCATAATTGAGTGGCTGGTGGATAATTGGTAGGTTCCAACAAGTAGCTTGAAAATAATTTGATGAAAGAGGGAATAAATTCCAGTAAAAGCAGATGTAGGTCATAAAGAAGTGGTTTAATTACCACTGAAACTTAATCTACAAAATAAGTTCTTCAGAGTGCAAATGACTGCTTATCTTTGGAGGGACCTTCAATATTTTTATAAGAAACAAAAAGAATTTGGCTTGATGCATTAATGAAATTGATCCCTCCCAAGTTGCTTAGGGAAGGTGGCTTGGGATTCAGATAGTAGTATAAATAAAATTTTTAGTAAGGATCTGCTTGAATGCCTTTGTTTTTATATATTTTAGTTGCACAGATTGACTTTCCTTACCTGCTTACTCATTCTGCCTTTCACGTCTGTGTAGCACCTTGTAAAACCCTGTACAAAAAGATTGCCGAGCAACAATAAAGCCCAGGTTTTTTCAGTCTTGCTCAGACTGAGTGGTATCTTAGTTCTGCTAAAAAGTGGCAGTATCAGGGCTGAGGCTATCTATGTGTGCCCTCTGAAAACAATCATTCAGCTTCCTTGCTGAGAAGTCAGCATGCACAGTGAAATTCAATCAAGTTTTACAAGTTCTCTGCAAAGTATTACCCACATTATTACAACACTCATCTGGTTACTGTAATCGCTATTTTGCATGGGAGGCACAGAGATTCAGTGGAGCACAGACAGTATCCTTGACTTCTAAACCACAGCTCATAGTCCAACATTTCTGAGCAAAGCAGAAAACATTGTCCAAACCATGGTGCTGGCCTGGTCTGGGCATTTCTGCACAGCAGCCACTGCTTGTCACAGAGGATGTGAGCGTGACTTGGGGTGTTTCACAGCACAGAGCATATGGAACATATGTGGGAAAAAGGGAGATCCTAAATTGCCCTGGAAAGTCTTCAGAAACGGTGAAGAAGCTTTTATTGTTAATTTCTCCTATCTGGGGATTGTTCCCAACAGAACCTAGAGATAAATAATACCTCTGTCAAGATTAAGACTAGATCTCAATTGTCTAGAAGCAGTTACTTGATAATGAAAATATTTAGCAAAAATATTTCAATGACTACTGACAACATATTTTCAAAACCATGAAAATCTTCCTTAAACTTCCAGAGGAAATACATCACAGGATGTCATTTTTTTCTAATCATAAAAGGTTTGATTTCAATTCTAAAAAATTATTACTTTAGTGGTATTTTACTCCAAGTTGCCTCTAAATTTCAGAATTTCTTTCATGATTAAATGGCTATTTTTTGTTTTGAAATGTCAAAAATATTTTGAAGCTTTTAATTGGAAATTAATCAGAACCAGTTCTGTCCACAGATGGTTTCAATTTGGATGAAGTGGCATTTTGAGGAAAATATAAAGAATAGTTGAGCTGAAAAATTCCTCTCCAGCTCTGCTGTAAACAGTAGGCTACTTTTTGCAGTGAAAATTGCTTAAAAGTTTGAGTAACAACTCCATTCAAACAGTTAATCTGTTTCATTTGTATTACAGATTCTTGCTAGTGAACACAGAGAACGTGGTGCAGCAATACAAAACTAACACATAGTTTATAGCTCCCATTCTTTTCTTTTCTCCTCTTGTGCCTTTATTACAGAAATAACCTGAACATATAATCTGTATACACTCAAACACTGGTTCTAGCAAATGAGTTAAAGTGCACATAGCATGCACGCTGCAACTAACTGAAACACTTAGCTTCAACTGTATGCCTATGCCTAGCACTCCTGATTCATCCATTTTATTGCATTTTTACTTTTTTCTCTTATTTTAATTTACATTAAAAGACAGTTTCTTATGCTGGGAGTAGTAAATATGTTCTTCATTTTACCTACTTGCTCAGCTGGAGAAAATAAAGTGGCTTTAAGGCAAGAGAATCTCCCCTGCTCCTGCTTTTTTTTTTTTTAAAGAAACCATTACTTTCTGCAGAAAAGGTTCATTTGTCTAAAAATCCTTTTTTTAAAGATACAATCTACATTCATCCTGGATAAAATCTGAAGTGGCTGGAATACATTTCATGAAAATGCTGAGGTTACAAATGTGTGTAGTTCAAATTTAATTTGTTGTGCAAATCCCTGACTGAAAACTCGATGAACACAACAGAGGCACTCCTAATGATACAACAGAGCCTCCATTTAAGCACAAGATTAGGACTAACATTAGTGAAGTTGCACAGAGACACACATAAAGGACACATGGTTAGTCAGGACTATGGCTCCTACCATGACAGTACTGGACTTTTACAGCAGAAGGACCATTTTATCACCATTTACATGAAAACTGCAGTGTTAGAAGTTTTTACTGGTTTGCTGTACCAATATGTCAAAGCCTGGAAAAAATTCAGAGGCTGAAAACACCAACAAAAAAAAGACTGATGGGCTGGTAAGCCAGTATAATTAAATAATTATAAAATAATATATAGTAAAAAAGTAAAAAAAAGTTAATGTATGCTTCAAACAGCATTAACCAGTGAAATATAAATATCAAAATGTCAGAGCTGAAGAAAGATTCTATTTTTCTTTTAATCTAGGAACAGTGAGGATTTGTCATTCTTACACTGGATAAACAGCATTTGACAAGGTAAAACAAAACAACCTCAAGTCATGACCCATTGGATCTCCACTCAATTTAAGGTAAAGGCAAATCTTCAGGATGTAGATAAGGTAATTTGAAGTTCCACAGGAATAAAAGGAGAAATCTCTGAAACTGCAACAAGCTTCAGGAAATCTCACTGAATCTAAAATCTAAACTTAACTAACTACAGCCTAAATAATTGCTTTATTGTTGTTCATCGGGGGTCAGTTTCATAACATTTGCACGTTGAAACCTTGAAAGAATCAGCAACTTGCATAAACATTACACAGTGTTGAGAATAATGTTATTTTTGTGCAATTACTGAGTATGGTCCTTTGAATCAAGTGACTAACCCAAAAATCCCCCAAATCACTTCTGTCCCCATTCCCTGGCATCCATCCTGCGTGCATTTCCCAGGGGAGAGGTTAAATGTGGGACTTTTAAGTCCCGGAGTTATACTTGTGAAAGCTCTCAGTGGTGGTATGCATTTTATTTCATATCAATAAATTAAACAGAATAAAGATTACCTTAAAATATTCCATCAGAGATCTGGAGTACTTCATAGCATGGTCCTTCTTTAGTTTAAACATTCTCAAGTAGAGAAGTGATAAGCATCGATAGCTGTGGTAATTAGGAAAGGATTCTGTTAATTCCATTGCTTAATGAAACATATAAACCATAAAAAAAAAAAGATGACCTATATTTTGCAGTTTCTGTTCTAAGGTTACATTTTGAAACAGAAGCAAATGGAGAAAAAAAAATGTGGTCAAAAGCATTAAAATCCCATCTTGATAAGAGTGTAAATTAGAAGAATAAATGTTTAGTCAGCTGCTGAAGAAATCCACTAGTTATCCTTTAATAGTTTAATGGAAAACAAGAATAATGATCTTCTGTGTAAGCTGCTTAAGTAATTCAGTACTTTTAAAGTCCTCCTTAAGATTTTAGATGCTTCTCTCATTGTCACAAAGGGACTTACCATAAAACTGCTAATTTCTTGTCTCCTTCTGTGGCAGAAGAGCCTGTGAAATTCTTGAGTCTCATTGCATACCTTGTCAGAAAGGTGAGAGATAAGAAATGGAGAGTTAAGATGTTTCCAAAAATAATCAGATATTCTTTTCCAACTGCAGCAATTATTGGTCACAGTGCTCTGTAATGAAGAGATCAATGTAAAACTCAACAGAAAGCATCACTTAAAATCCAGAGGCCTTAAGTAAATCACCTACCAATTTTTTGGGCCAACAAGGTGAACTATTCTTGGGCATATTAATGATACTATATCCAGCCAACTAGGCTGAGTCCTGCAAACATTTGGGATGACTGTTGACCAGAAGGGTAAGATCTTGGTCCTATATGTACTGAAGTGTAAAGTAATATATTATAAGGTTTTACATATAATACTTAGGGCTTGAATAATATCTTCAAAATCCTTCTCATAAATGCTTCTTCAAAGCTTCTAATATATTCTAAACAGAAAATGATTTTACATACAGGAAAGGTCATGTTCACAGTTTTTTTCATTCTTGGGTTCATTAATTTATGAATCTTGTGTACTTGATCTTCCCTCTCTATTTAATTGCTGCTGTCCAGCATTTGGATGATCAATGATTGAGTATTGCTGTCTCTCTGTCTTTTTTTCCCTTCAACTGAGCACACTCCATTCTATGCATTAGTCTCTTGAAAATCAATTCATTGCATAAAATCATTGTTCTGAGCCCTAATGCAATTTCACAGGTACTTGTGTTAGAATAAGTAATAAGGTTCAGTGTTGCATAAGAAAGTTTTAAGGTATCCAAGCAGTCTTGATGAGTTCTCATTTACAAGGAGGTAGTGGAGTGCAGGCAGCTGTGCTGCTTTCCCTTGCCTTGCTCCCACCACCCATCCTGAGCCCCAGCCTGCAGCTGCACCACCCCACCTGGAGTGCTTCCTCCACGTCCTGTCCCACCTGCTCTTGGGTATTGTGGTTCTAGTCAGACTGGATGAATGTGATCAAACACAAAGATCTATGTTACTTTGGGATTTCAGCATTACCATTAACTTAAAACACGTTTGACAGTCAGATCTGATAATCCTGATCTCTTTGACGCTCCACTTGCTTTCATAAACAGGTGTCTGATGCAGATAGTCAGGGCAGACACAGCAAAATGCAAAAGGGGAAAATTGTGCTTCTGATGAAGGAAGGAGTAAAAGTGAGAAAAATCTCCCTCTATTTGTTATCTCACACTAAAAACTATGTTAATATTAGCAGCTACACTGAGAAAGCATTGTGTGCACAGCCACATACTTCGTTTGTACATTCAGCACCCATTATAGCCCATAAGAATTGTCCATGTCTTTGTCCATGGAGTTTTACTGAGCCTGTACCAGTCTGCTGCTCATCTGGGCAATCACCTTTTGTCCATACACTGACAGTAATTAAATGGACAAAGCAGTCTCATTGGCTGCTACAAGATGCTGCATGCAACAATTGGTGAATTAAACTCTACTTTTGGTGGTAGGTGGTGGAATTAATCTCACCTGACTTAAGCTATTTATATATTGGAGATCTACTATAACAAATTCTCCAGATTCTTCCGCAGCCAAAAGCAGTTCCAGAAGCAGTTCAGATGCCAAGGTCTACCTGTCCATAGCCTGCAGCAGGACTGTGCCAGGAGCAGCAAGGCAGCAGGGCTGCTGATGCTGAAGAGTGCCAGTCACCCCAGGACACAGCTGTACTCTCACCTGATTCCCTGCAGGTCCTGCCCTTTTGTGAGCCACTCCTAGAGCTGCCATTCCCTGATTTAAATAGTTCATATGTTGTGGGTGAGAAAAGCTTTTTGGTCTGTACACTCTGAACAGTGCAGACTGCTAGACTGAGGAACAACAATTTCAACTGGGCTGTGTGGTTTTCTTAAAAAATCAAAAATAAATGCAGGGTCCTATTAAAAAGCACTCCCTTCTTTAAAGAATATTTCTTCAAATACAATTTATTCTGCCAGGCAGCTGCAACTGTGTAGTTCAGGACATGCTGTCAGACTGCATGATGATTTAGGCACAGCAAAGCAGAGGCAGGTAGCTTCTTTTCTAAGTCCTCTGCTCTCCAGGGTTTAACATGGATCAAGTGTTGAGTGAACATAATTTTTTTCTTGACTGATTTCTTTAGATTTTCTTCTTCCCTTTATGAAGTGTAGAATGTAAAAACCATGTTTTTAAATCCTTAACAGGCATATTATTTACCTGAGAGTAAGAGCTCAAGATTTGATACATTTTATTATGCAAATATACCTACTTATTCAAAGTGTAAAACATGCATTATCTTGGCAGTCCCTAATAGCTAATCTGGCATGTTAAAAAAACACCACTGACATGTTAAAAACCAAATATTTAGGGGTTGATTTGCCTCTTTTTCTTTCACTTGTGCAAACTGCCAGTAATTACACTGACATTAACAAGAATATTTCCAGCATTCACTAGAGAAAGTGAAGGTGCATCAGTGAAGAGGAAAAATCCTGTTGTTCTACTTACAGGTGAATTTAATCTGGCTTGATTTCACTTTGATAATTTGGCCAAGTAAAGCAAACAGTTACTCAGGAGACTATTATTTCTGTGCAGCCAACACTGTGAAAGAACTATATGAAGCGGTAGCAGATTTTAGAATAATAATCAGACATTTTATTAGTATGTAAATACTCTCTCATCCATATTCTAGCCTATGAGTCTACAAAACTGTATTAAAATTAATTCAGCTGGTTCACATTCCTTTAACATTAAAAATACACTGTATCAAGACAATATATGCAGAAGCTTCCTCTCTGGCTATGATCTTAGATCCCAAATTTCAGCTTTTCTCTTTTTTAATAGCCAAGTTATAAACCTCTAAAACAAGGGTTTGTAATAGAAATCCTGATAGACTCCCTTTAATGTTTTGAATTATAAAACTACACCTTTTAAAAGACAAGTGTCATTGCCAAACAGTGAAATTACTATACTTTACTTCCACCCACTACATTTCAATTTTAATTTTATGAATATTGCAAATTATAACACTCACATTATAACCTCTAAAGGGGATAATTTATAAAAGCAGTGTCCATCAATTATAAATTTTCCATGACATTAATAAAATGGCAAGAACTAATTATGATGACTTCTGAGATGAAGACGCCTTGGACAAATCATTAATACGTTGAAATGGTATTTTTTAAAACATAGAAGGTTCTAATTATGACTGAAATGAGATGATGAAAATGATCACAGAAATGACATTAACCTGATGAGTTCCACAGTCTCTGAGTACATGGTGTATGGCGATTTAGCTTCTAATGGATCTCGCTCCATAGCGTTCCCACACTCGATGAAGGAGAGGGCAGCATCAGCATAATTCACTGCTTTACCGAACTTCTCCAGCTGAAATGGGAATAACACTGTCAAGAAAATCCTTAAGCTTTGATTTCTAGGTAGGCAGATTATTCTACAAAGCAACACTAGCATAGGATGAAAGCAAAGTGACACTGGTAGTTAAGAATGAATTCATACAGTAATTAAGGCAGGGACTAAGTTTTTACCAAATCTTTTCAGGGTAGTACATGGCTGAATGCTCCACAGAGGAAAGTCAGTGTATGTCCACTGACATTAGGCATTTACACAGGCAAGAAAGGGCACTAAGCATGTTTGTGCACATCCATACTGCTCCTTGACAGATGAACTAAGTTTGAATGCCACTATGTAAGGGTTAAGTAACAACCCTATGCCATTTGGAGTCATATTCTGTATTAACCATTGGTCAAAAAAAAAATCTCATCACTTATGAGTAAAAGAGCAGGAAAAAAAAGGGAGACAATATAGGTTAATATTTCATTTTACTAGGGTTTTATTGCAAAAGGTTTTAGCCCTCATAATGGTTGTGATTAAACTGACTTAGACATACTGATTTCTTTCTTTATGTGTAATGAATATTATATACGACATTTTTATAGCATGCACTTTATAACAGTATTTAACATTTTCAGTTTTTGATAGCTGAATGTAAGAATTCTACTAATGTGGCATTTGATATGAGATCCAATATACTTTAAATAATTTAAAAATGTCTATGTCTCTATCAAAATATTTTTGATGCATCTGAATATGTTTCCATTCACAAAACAGAAGCCTATTCTAACAACATATTAAGCATAACATTTATTATCCATCCAAGATAACAGTACACTTGTCTTTGTGGCTCCTTCTAAGCCATAATTAGTTCTCTCTGCCCACCTTTAATTTCAAGTACTGCTCTTGTGCATTGATTACATACATAGCCTTAGTATAATTGATAGGTATTAACTGAATGATCAGAAAAAGGGAAATGTTTCTGACTGCTCTCTCTCTCTCTATTCCAGTGGCTGCTTCTCAGCATATTCTTCAAATTCCTTTTTTCACTTTGAAAGAATTTCCATGCATTTTGGAAGACAAAAAGTCTTTCAAAGATGACTTTTTGTGGTATGGAAAAAAGAATCTGTCTGCAAGCAGATTTAGTAGAGACACAGTATTTGAGCCAGGAATGGGATCCGATTTTCTGGAGTAAGTGGAATTATTCCAGCTTGTCACATCTCAGACAGGAACACAGTGAGGTCTCCAAGATCTCTTCCATATGGTACAGCCGGTTGCTACTGTAGCAGCCTACTCAAATTAGCTGATCCCTTACTACAACCCCAGACAAGGAGAGGTTTCCTTGGGGTTGCTCCCATAAGACATGAAACGTCCTGCCCTTCACCAGAAATCTATTTTCTCTACAAGCTCAGGAACACTGCTGCCACAAATCTCATTAACATTTGCTGACACATTTTGAGGTCACATGCATTATCTTTCTATCTACTGCAACACTGCAATTTTTTAATGCTCCCTGTACTCTGTCATGTCAGCACCAAGTAATCAGCAGCCATAGGACAAGTAACACTATGGGATTGCACACTAAATGTGTTACATGGAGATTATTTGTGTGCAGCTGCATTGAGTGGGGAAAAAAAATACTTGAGATCAAAATAGCAGAAGGAAAAAGCAGATACTTTGTTCATGGATATTTATGCCTGCCAACAAGTTGATCACAGTGGATGGCCTCACATCGGGGCACTCGGGTTTTCAAACTTCACGTGACAGGCAGGGCCTGCCTGCAAGCAGCAGTGGGATGTACTGTGCCTTCTCCTCTTAGTGCTGCTTGAGAAACAGCCCTGATCCTGCAGGCACGGGCAAAGATAAGAGCATGGGAGAAGGGCCAACACCTTCCAACTGTGCCCGGCTGCGGAGGGAGGTGAACTGATGGAGCGTGTTGAGATCACTGGGAGCCTGAGCCTGTAAATATTTGCTAATGTGGAGCAGGTAGCCCTGTGCCAGCACCATGTGTGCTTTGTTTAAAGGTCACCCAGCTGTGGGAGGTGTTGTGAGCCTGCAGACACCAGGCCGTGGCTGGATGTGCTCTGCTGAGCCAGCTGGAAGCCAACAGGCCACCTCCTGTAAATGGGCATGCTGGGATGACTGTCACCTTGCTGATGGTCATAACAGGTGTCAAAACCCTGAACCCACCTCACACAGAAAACACACTAGGAAACACAGTGCCCCAAGCCAAAAGGGAGCCTGGAGAGCTTAAGTAGTCAGCTTGAAATGTCAGCTCTCCTTCAGCTCACTGACAGCAGAAGGACAGACTTTTGGGTTTGGCTAGTTTGCTTTTTAAAAACATAGCATGCAATTGTATTTGTTTTGTGGGGTTTTTTTTGTTGTTCTTCTTTTTTTGTTTGTTTGTTTTTTTGGTTTTTTTTTGTTTGTTTTTTGTTTCGAAGCACAAAATCTCTAATGTGTAATAGAATATACATGCAAAACCCCCAGAAATAATAAAGTTGAGAGGTGAATAATCACCCAGCTCTTGGAGGGGCAAAGTGGATGGCCACACTCCATTTTAGATATCTTAGTTAAATTAAGTAGAGGAGTCAAGTTCCACTAAGTCTTCCTAAATGAGCCACTGTTCTGCACCCTATGTAGCATACAGGACCAAAGTCCCTTTCTACAAATGTTTCTTAAGGACTTCAGAACCGACAATAGCTTGTATAGAACAAATCATGGTAAAATATAATCTGTTGGATTTTGCAGTCTTACCAAAATCAAAACACTTGGCAAAATTAGGCCAATCTTACTGGAATTTCATCTGGGGTAAAGCAAGCAAAAAAGCTTTCCCAGCATTGAACTACCTCACTACCAGATTTTTTGGGAGTAAGTATGTTGAGACTTTCTTTATCAGCCTAAAACCATCCAATAAAAATGAATATAGTACATAAAAATTAACTGTTTCAGATTTTAAACAATCAGATTGGAAATATCAAACAGTTTTACCACATGATAATGGGGTGTCGGGTGATTTGCCTGTCTTTCTGCTATGGAATATTTCAACACTTCTGTTTTAGGCTCAAAATGAATAGAAAAACAAATTTCAAATACACATCAACTTTCATAAAACCATCTTACATACTTCATAAACAGCATGATTGTTGCTCCCCCTTGGAAGAAACACCAGCTTTTTTTAGGGAACAAAAACATTAGGAATGGCGTTCAGGGCTTAACACTGTGCAAGGTGTGTTTGTGGAGCACAAACTGAAGTACAGTTTAGTCAATAGCAGGGCTCTTCTTGGTTTGAGAGGCTTTAGATCTTGTGCAATAATGTCCACTTTTTAACACTGAGTTTTCCACAGTGGAAAGAGACAAAAAACCTGTGATAACCTACCAGTGCGTCTGCTTTATGCTTCAGCTTCTTAGCCTCTTGCATGTAATAATCTGCATTGTGAAGCCTAGAGAGACAAAATCAATTAATTCAAGTCTCTGCTTTCATATAGTTGGACAAACGTTGTTTGAAAAAATTGCTGACTGCTTTAAAGAAGAATTTTGACGTATATGCCCACTTATCTCTTTAAATCTTAACTTGATATCAATCTGAAGCTGGTGTATGCAGAGATATGATGGGTGATCAGAATGTAAAATAAGTAGCTGTAGAAACTGGCTGCCCAAAGGATTTATTAATGTGTGCTGAACAGAGGAAAAGGAAAAATACTTTAAACTAATTATGTATAAGAAGTTTCCATTAGTGGAGCTAAAATAAAAAAAAAGAATTACCGTGAACCAACATTCATGATCTGAAAACATTTATCAACAGAATCTTCATTAATCAGTGACAATGGTTCATTTGCTAAGATTAAAACTGTGTGTGCCTTTGTGCAGCACTATCCACACAGGTGCCCAATGCCAGTACTGTAATCAAAGATATTCTCTTTCACTGGGACCTCTGCTTGCACAAAAATCCCAAACACAGAGCAGAAAGTCAATAAAACTTACACATCATCAAATGTTATTTTGGGTCTTCTGGGCTCAGAATTCCCATTGGAAAGCCTTGGCATTGCAGACCAGATGTCTGGTTCTAGATGGCTGGTGTCAAGAAGAGTGTTGGCTGTGGGTGTACTGTGACATTCTTCTTCCTAGGAAACACAGGACTGTTGTTCATAGTTCAAACAAACACCTTCCAACAATGTAAGTGCTCACAGCCACCCTCCCTGCCGAAAACCCTTCCCAACAAACCAAAGGCTAAGGCATAAAGCAGCCCACCTACCTTCATGTCACCTCACCAAACCACCCTTCCCTTCTCTGTAACATGAGACTAATAGATTAATAAGGGAGTATGACTCCACTTCTGAGTTCTCAGCTGAACTCAGTAATTTACACTTTTAGGTGTAAGTTTTAGGTGGATACCATGGTGTTACTGACTAGAGACACTGGTTAAAGCAAGGGTGGGGAGATCTAATGGGCCAGGGCTAGATCTAAACTCAACTTCCTTCAAGGTGTATCACACTAATGTAAATGTCACCTCTTTTTCTCTATTACTAGGAGCTAACTGTTAATGTGGGTGAAGAGTCTGCTTGGATTTCAGCAGGGAACAATTTCCTCACTCTTGCTACAAAAAGAAGAATGGAAAGCTGAAGTCAGTTGTGACTTTGCAATGATTAAAACCAGAAGCATAACAGAACATTTAAAATCAGGCAATTGCAACTTGCAAGCCTGGGTCCCAACCAGATAAACTAAATTACAGATGTACCAATGAACTAGGGAAAGAAGTCTAACGTATTTTAGAGGAAAAAATATTTCATATATCAAGATAATAGATTAACCAATGATAAATCTGACTAGAGAAGCTGGGATGAGAGGAAGAGGCCCTGCTGTTTACATAGCACTGTTTATTGGCTGATATATGCAGCTCAATTTGGCACTGATTTCACTTGAAGGCATGTGTATTACTGGTGAAGCTTGAAGTGACACAATGATATGAGAAAGCAACAGAGATTAATTAATAAGGTGAAGTGATTTGTCACCTACAATTCAATGCAACTTTTGAGTTTTACTATTACAGTGCAGGGTAACAACCTCTCTCAAAGCGGTGAACTGTGAAAAATAGGGCTATGCATGGCCTTTTCTGTGACAAAATTTTCTTATTGTCTTTTAATTTTGGCAGTGATACTAAGATACAGTGTGATACTATAAAGTAAGGATGGGCTTGAAACTCTAGAGGACTATTTTCTAAAATTGGCCAAAAACCCTGGAGTTTCTCTGTTTAATCCAAAAAGAGGATGAAAAACTAATGTGAAATTTTACATTGTTTTAGTGAATTTGTTATGCAGTTTTGGCTCTTTTCCATGTATTTTCATACATAGAAAAAAACCTACCTGAATCTGGTGAAAAGCAAGCAACCAAGAACTGTCTCTGTGAGAAACACTGATAGGAAGATGGCCCTAACAGTGTGATATTTTTCTGGGGAGAAAAAAAACCCTATTTACAAATTGTCTAAAAGCTTACACATAATTAATGAAGATTAAGTGTAAATAAACCTTACTGTTGTAAGCCTGCAAACCTGAGAGAGGTTATTAACATGCTGAGTGTACTATAGACAGAAATTTTTTGTTATATTGTTATTGTCTGTTTACTTTAGGCCATAATATTCAGTGTGACTACAGTGCTTAATTCTGGCTGAGAATTTGGGGCAGTTATTCAGGTTATATTCTGGAATTTTTATTTTCAAAATGTGAGTGTTGCAGCTACAGAATTAAGGGACTAATTGCAGCTAGTTGATAGCTGCAAAGTCTCTTCTTTGAGGCTCAGGGTCCAGGTGCTTCAGGGAATGACAGACAACACCAAGTAGATGCCTCATGCTGACCTAAAAATGGAGCTTCCAAGAGCTGTTTATGCCTGGCTCTGCAAAGATCTACTTCCCCCTGAGTGGGGTTACATGAGCATTTAAAAATACATATACTGTGTGTAAAAAAAAAAATCTAACAGAATAAAGCTGAACTAATTTCATTTTATGTTTTTCACTGCCACCAGCTGAGGCTAGTTACTTACACAGATTGCTTTGGGGTTAGAAGAAGATTTATTTTCATTCTTTCTGTGTTTAGAAATAGAGGAGGAAGAGCTGCTGGTCTGTGAGGTATTCATGACAGTGGGTTCCTGGCTGAAGGAGCTGTTGTCACTGCTGTGCCGCTGGTGCACAGGGTCGTCCAAGAGCGGGGACAAGGGAGGAGGGAACAGCTTCTCTTCTCTTTTCTTTGTCGCCTTCTTCACTGAGCTACTGCTGCTTCTGGGACATAGAGAAAAACCAGTTGCTCTTCAAGAATACTGGTTAATTCCCCACAGCACAAAGCCCTACATTTTATTTACTGAGATGCCAGATCTGCTCTCGAATCTGCCTTGCAGTCCTGTGCCCTCCGTGGTAAGGCACAAAGGGACAGCAGTGAAAACAGAGCTGCTTCTGCCTTTTCAATGACTGCAGAAACCTTCTGCTTTGGAGGACAACTTGCAGCGCATTAGTACAAATTGCACCCAATTTAAATGCTGATTTGAGTCAGTCTTCATTTGAGAGGTCATAGAGGTCCTGACTCAGCAAAGTGCTGGAAAGTTTTATGCACAGGGTTAGTTCCTTTGACATCAAGTATGACTATTTATGCATACAACGTTAAGCATCTTTTTAAAAGGTGGATTAGGGCTCACACAAGCAACCTTTGCAAAAAACCGAAACAGCACATGGCAGCATACGAACCAAAACCAGAATTTATAACAACTAAAAAATCATAATCATAACAGTAACAAGACAATAATTATTTAACCTCTAGAATAAAACCAGTGTTCAAAACTATATTAAAATGATACATTGTAGCTGGCAAAAGCCCTTGAGCAAATACGGGTTGATGAATTGAACGTGATTCAGAAAATGAATGTGGTTTTGACATGAAAGCTCAAGAAACATGATAATCTATTGTCTGTTTTATGTACAGAAATTGTTAGCTGGCTAGAAATGGCAGCTGTGATGCACAGTAAAACCAGAAAAAAACCCAAGACCTGGCAGACCTTTCTTCATTCAAATTCATCAAAAAAGAAAAAACCAAACCCAAGACCTCACTGATTGCTTAACAGGAAAATCTACTAATAGATTTTTATTTCAGGTACTGTCACAGCTCAGTCAATTAAGATAACTTGAATTTTAATCTTTTGTTAGACATCTAATATTGCACTACATGATCATTTACTTTTCATGATTATTGACTAAAATTTCAATAACAAATTAAGTCAACAATAATTTATGTTTTGTTCCCACTTTTAGTCAGTGTCAGGAATTATCAATCTACTTTGCCTCAAAGTAACCTGGGAAAGAGGAGGTGACCCAGGTTTTCTTACTTCACATTTAGGGGCTCTCTCTCATTTCCATCTGGCCTCTTCTGCAGTTTCACTGGCAGTATCAATATCTACACCTTGGTGACTGCCCTACCTAGGACCTTTGATGATACAGAAACCATGAAACCATAGAGTGAAATCCAACAAACTTCTCATGTTTTATAGCTCCTCTACCCAAAACTACTTTAATTCAACTGAAACAGAGTTAAAAATACCTTATTTGAAACCCTGTGATATTAGATCTTCAGACTGAAGAAATAAAACAAGCTCAAATTTATATTGCCTTACTGGGATGGATGCTGTCCTTCCTGGAAAACACGTGGGTCTGAAGAAGATCAAAGGCAAACAACCATGTTGGAATAGACCAGCAGTTCTTCGAGAAGACTGATTTTATGCACATGTGGCCCTGCAATATGTCCTCCAGAAAGTTCTCACTCAAAGCTCCATCTGTTCGCTTTCTGACCTCCAAAGGGCATTTTGGAACTCAGACAAGTTACCATAGTTATAGCTTACAACACTGAACTTTTTCCAGAGGAAAGTTTTCCAAAGGAGGGTGAGTGCTGCCTCGACAAAGCATGCACATGTTCTTGGATTGTACAGCAGCAAAGACCCAGTTAACCCACAGAAACAGCAAGGAGCAGAACCGAAACCCTCTGCCTCCCAAGCACATGCCCTGCATAGGGAACCCTGACCATGCACTCATGGGTGGAGCACAGAGCAAAGTGTTTTTCTGTGCCACTGTGCACAGAGGAACTTGGAGCTCTTCACTATTTAAAACTTTACCAGCTCACTTCATCTTTGGGCTGATACAAGATGGGGCAAACCAAGGAACAGGTGCAGCTACTCAACTCTGACACATAAATCACTTTGTGGGTTGGAAGAATTAATCACAAAAGAAAAGGCACTAGAGGATATTTTTTCTACATAACTCATGTTTAACTCTGCCCTCCCCATAAATGCAGTTTTAATTGTCTGCTGTTTTTCTTTCTTTTCTTCCCCTTGCCCACTTAATCCTATAAGTTTTTGCAGGAATTAAGCTGCTAATTTATTTAACAATGTTACCTCCCTCAGATTTACACTAAAGCATTTATGTTAACAATAACCTCCATGAAAAACGTTGTTACCAGCAGTTAATCAGATTGTCACTTTGCTTTGGGCTGTTAATGGCCTAGGAAACTGGTCTTTGATTGCAGGAATAGCTAATTTTGAATGAATTTATTGCAATAATTACTGAGACTCAATGGTTTAATTTGCTGACGTGATTGCTAGCTAAAATATATTTAAAATCTAGGGAGAAACACAAAGTGCATGGAAAAACTACAAGCAGAACTGATGGTCTTGTGGCTGCAGGGTTTAATCTTTTGTGTCTAAAAAAGGCCAGTTATGAAGGAAGGAGAGGGTTCCCCATTTTTTTCCAGCCTGGTTTCTTTTAGGGCAGAAAGCAAGCAAGCAAACAGGCAACAAGAGGTCATTGCATGAAGAAGGGAGAATTTCCAGCTACTCTGATGTTTCAAGCTGCTTTTCTTTGACCTTTCTTTATCCATTCCTTGTGGTATGCAGTGGGATCTCGGGCCTGTTAGTGAGACAAAGCCACTCTCTACACCATGCACTTGGCTTTCCTTTGCCTCTACTCCCCCGGCCCACAATGAAATGCTGCACATTGATGGTGTATCTAACTTTCTGCAAGGGGTTTACAGGGAAAGGTCACTCTCACATTAGCCTGGACCATATGGCAGCACCTGAATAGAGCTGAAGTCATTGTCATAGATGTGAAGGCTGCCTGTGCCATGAAGGAACCCCAATGAATGCTGCTGTGACTACCCAAGGGATCAACTAATACGTATTGCCAAGTACAGGTGCATCTTCAACTAAAGGTCAAACAAAAGAGAATAGGAAATTTTTGAAAAACAGAAATGCAAAAATGTTTGCCTCAGACAGATTTCTAGCATGCCTGCTGGATAGTGGGCATGTTTCACTGGTATGAGTCCAGTTTGACTCACAGTTTGCATCAGCAATTAATTCCCTGTGTTGCTACAAAAAGCCAAATACTGGTGAGTAGTGCTGTCTGGACTGGGTCTACCAATCAAATATTCATGTATCAATGGGATTCAGAAGCACATACAATCAATGTTTAAATTAAAGTTTGTCTGTCAAGGAACTAAATATAAATAAGTAATCCTCTGCTCTGCAAAGCAGGCAGCTGATGTGACAAAAATTCAGCTTCACAGAAGTGTTTCAATATATTCCTATAAAAACACTGAAACAGCTACTCCTTCATTTGCTGTAAGTATCAGAAATAAGGAAAATACAGTGGCAATAGTTTGAACAGTATATTTTAAGTGACAGGTCAGATTTTGGAAAAGGCACCAGCCCCTGAGCATATGAGGGAAGGAATAGAGAGGTGATTATGGCTTATGCAATGACTACATAGTACAAACCTGCTCTCTGGTTGTGCAAATGTCTTTTAAGTTCACAAGTGACCATTTGAAATTTCTAAACTTTGAAATTGTACATGTAGTCATAGAAACTTGTGAAAATCAGGCATATAATTGCCCTTATTAGACACGTGACCCTTTAAAGATTAACTGTGCATCTTTGCTTCTTTATTGAGCCCATGTATTTAGGGGAAGATTATAGAGCAATGTATGCAAGTGCCCAAACCACAGCAAGGCAGACAATAGGAGCTGTGAAAGCACAGGTGTGATCTATCTTTTGCTGATTTCTCCAGACTCCTGAATGCCTCCAAATTTTGGCCCAGATTGTGGTCTTTCTGTCAAAACACTCTTGTACCTTTTAAAAAGCCTAATAAAAATCTCATGCCTTGGGGAACTTGGCTTACTGGCACAGGGATCAAGTTCTAATAGGAGAGACCTAAGTTTCCTACTAAGTGACAACGTCCACCATGGGACTTAACACCTCCTTAAGGGATTGAAGATCATCATCACACCTGTAGCTGATACCCTCATTTCTCAAAGTCCTTATATAGAGAGTTCTAAAATAAAAATTAGAATTTTTGGAAATAAAATACCAAATGGCAAAGCCTGTCTTCCAACCTTTCACCCCTGAAGTATTATTTGCCCCCATGGCCTTGAACAGTGGACTTTCTTCTGCCTCCCCTTAAAAATTTACTTAACCCTCTGGAGAACAGAATCACTCCCGACTGCTTATAAATGAACGTTTAAATTTCTAGGAAATTGTCTTCACATAGTTCATCCAGCTCCCTGATCTTTTGGGAAATACATTGATCTATATTCCATTTCATGTCTCTGGGAGTTGAAAACCTAAACTGAAAACATGAATCAAAGAAGTATTGCATTTTCTTCACGTAAACTCAGAGAACACTAGTAACAACAAATGCAGTGTGATTCAGGTCTCGCTGAAGTGGAAAAGAAGTCAGAAAACTTTGTTTCAAAACTTCAGGCAGATTAGAGAAAAATCTAGCATATGGAAATAACTATTGATGGACACAATTATGTTTTAAGAGAGAATACCAAAGGGTTGAAAGCTCTGAGGAATCAAATTAATGACCTGGAAAACAAGCTCAAATTAAGAAACATCAGGTTGGGGGTGGATCCTTAGGGCCTGATGGTGACAAGAATAGAAAGATTTTTTTAATGGATTGTGGAGGTGTTAGGCATGAAAAATACTTGATTCCCTCTGCAATATATCTCTGCTCATTGTATTTCTAGCAACGACAATCAGGCAACACCCATCAAGATGTTTATCAAATGTGCAACATGTTACAGATCCCGCTGTAACATTCAACTCATCTTTCGCAGACTCCAACTCTGATTTTCTCAGCGGCTGAATGAGGGGCTAGTTCACAGACTGAAGTTAATCCATATTGACACTAGAATAAATAAAATTATGCTCAACTTTCTTTAAGAATTTTAAAATTAATGTGCTATTTCATAACTTATTTTTGAACTTTATCTAAATTTAGCTATATTATCCTCAAATTGTTTTCAGAAGCATACTGTGATTTTGATTCTTTGCTTATCCTCATGCAAATCAGAAAGAAGGACCTAATCTCAGAATCATAAAAACACAAAATTAGTAACAAAAGGGAATTGGATTCTTTGGCTATTTATAGAATGTAAACCTTATGACTCTATAATTAGAATCATTATGTGGCACCTACTTGCTCAAGCATTATAGCCATCTCTGAAAAACACTCTGAAAGGCACAAGCTATTGGATGGTGTGTCTGCTGAGATACAAAGCATATGTCTGAGACACTTGGGATGGGCACCCCTGCCATTCCTGTATACACAGGTACAACAAAGAGGCAATTTCACTATTTTGTTCAATAAAGCTGGGAACTCTCTGTTATGAAAATGATTTTAAAGAATTAGTTCCAGGCAATCAAATAAATCTCACTTTTAGCAGGATTCTCTGTCCACAGAGGTTAAAGGTAATAGAGGCAAGAACGAACATTGAAAGGAGTTCAATGGAAAGGAGTTCCTGGAATCCACCAGGATTGTGGCAGCATTCTGAAGTCCTGCAGGCCATCAGAAGGAGGAATGAATCTCATCCAAAGCCATGTGGATTCTCTTCTTCATGGATGGGAACAGAATACCAATGCTGCATCACTTATGCTGATGGGCTGTAAAGCCCATCTGACTCTAGAGCAAGGGTATTTACAGAACAGGACTATGAAATCCCTCAAGAATGTTATGTCAAAAATCCACTTACTCTTTAGTGCTGGTTATTCTGTGGTTCGGTATTGGAGAGATGCAAGGTGGGAGCAGACAGGAGGCTGGAGTGTCCTCCAGGCGCTGCTTCTTGCTTTCAACGAAAGTATCCAGGCTTTCTGTCTGCTTTAACAAAAAATGGTAGAGCATGAAAGATCCAGCGTTTATGCACAACTTCACTGGCCATCGAGAGGACCTATGGAATTTCAGTGTATTTCCTTTATAGCAGCAGCAGTTAAACTCTGGTTTAAGAGAAGTGAAAGTCACCTGAAATCAGGGCTAAATGTGCTCCAAACACATGGCATGAAGTTATATAACAAGTGACATAGCAGATAATTGGAAGCAAAATGTCTCGTGTGCTAAAGTTATCTTCTGTAGTGCACTGGAGTTTAATTAATAATTTAGATGCAATGACTTGATAGCACCAAACCTTATTCAAGTAATAGCTTTTACTCATTCACCTAATAGAAGTTGATGAAAAAACTTCTCTGAGTAAATATTCCTCACAGGACTAGGAGTAGAGGACTGAGTTGGGGTAATCATTAACAGCAATTTGAAATTTGCTTTGGAAGACTCTCTGATGCATGACTTTGGTGCCTGAACTAGGATGATACAAGCAAAGCTGATTATTGCTCTGTCTCTGAAACCTTTATATCAGTGCTCGAGCCCACTAGTAGATGGCTAAAATAAATCTTTTAATAGTATGATTTAGAAACGCAAATTAGTCACTCCCTACCCTGCTTTAACTCTTGGTATACCCTTGAGTCACCCTAATTGGCTTGTTTCCCCTTGGTAGCAGTGAACAACCACATTGCAACTGAATGGGCTGATTCAGAGTCTAGCTTATGTTAGCACAAGCCCAGAGCAAGATTCTCCATTTTGTTACTTCCTGATTCAAAGTCTCAGTTAAGGAAATGATGAGGTTCCAAATTTCATATAATCCGCCTTATTTTTTTTCTTCCCTGGGAGCCCTCACTTTAGTTTCCAGTACTACACTTGTGTTTTAGTCAAGATTCCTTCTCCATGATACAGACACTCCACTAAGTTACCCAGCAGGAATTATTTTTGGTATAATTAATATGCACCCTGGTGTACTTAGACATACGTAAGTATGGTCTTTTATACATCCCTCTTTTTTTCTCCTTCCTTGTTGCATCTCTGTAGTGTGCAGCTAGAATATAAATTGAATAAAATGTAATTATTTTCACTTAATTCAACAGGGAAGGAGCCAGTGCAGTGATTCATTTAGGCAGGAGTGTTGACTCTGTGTCTACCCAGCATCGTCTGTCTTTGTCTTGCAGTAATTCTCTCATACCACTGCACTCCTCAAACTTAGGATTTCAAGTCCACCAAAACAGACAACTGAAGTCATATTCACAATGATTTATAAAATTTGGGGTGTAAAAAAATACACTCTGATGACTTTTCACAGGCAGACCAGAGTAAAAGCATTTCAGGTGGAAAAACTGACTACAAAAATTCATTTAGGATATAAAACCTCAGTTTCTTTTCTGAAAACATATTTAGTTTGAAGTGCAATGTCATATCCCACATGATAAAACATAATGCCTTCAGTCAAATTATATTTGTTTTTTCAGGTAGCTGTGCAGAGAAAGCAGCTAGTTAAGTAAATTATATTTCTGTAAATCATATTTGTTCATACTGCAAAACAATATAAAAACTAAATTCAACAGGAACATAAGCAAGCACTATTCCACTGACTTTGATGAAGCCTGTTTAAAACAGTGGTGAAAACACCTTGATTGTGCAGACAATAAACCCCCCCCTTCCAAACAGAAGTCACATTTTCTGAGTATGGCTGAAACTGTACTAATACAAACTCATCACTTTCTGCAGATTACAGAACACTGGAAACTAACAGGTAGGTGAGTGAGCAAATACAGTGAAAAAGCTTGTAAGAAAAATCTCAAAAAATACAATATTTATTAATTTTGTCAGCTGGGTTTGCTTTTTACTCGTTTCTGATGTTAATTTATAGTGCACTTGTAAATGTCTGTCCTTTGTAAAACCAATAAAGCCTCAACACTGTGATGCCTCCCCACAGCCCAGCTGCAGGTGCAGTGAGGAATCACCGCCTCTGACCTCCAGGGTGCTCAGAAACATGTTTTCCTTTAAACAATGAAAATTACTTACCTTGTGTTTCCTTTTGGATTTTGTGGAGGGTTTTTCAGCTGCTGGGGTAGGGGACTCTCGAGATGGTCGCCTGTGTTTCACATTTGCCTCTCTTGGTTCACTCTTCACAGATGTGGTCTCAAAAGTTTCCTGTCCAGGTATCCTAGAGAGTAAACTAAGGTCTATTTTCACCCACAGAGATTTGAGTTCTTCATATTCTCTCAGTGGGGACAGAAGTTCATTTTGCACGATTGGGATAGGAGAAAAGAGCTGCTCCTCCAGGTCATTGCTGGTCTGGTCAATGGATGTGTTGCTGCCATTGCTGGTTAAGCTACTTACGCTGAGGATGTTACTGCCAGAGTCCTTCACCTTGACACCACTGCCAGACCCAGTGGAGGCTGGCAGCACCTTTGCCTGCAAGCTCTCCTCCTGGTCTGTGTTTGAGTCAGAAGTAGATGAATCAGTTTCAATGAACTCCCGGGACTTTGGGATAATTTTGCTGGGGCCTCTGTACTTTTTCTTCTCTGAAGTGAGACCTGTGCTAGTTCGTGGTTCTTTCCTTGGAGCTGTCTTCCCAACTGCTGCTTTAGTTCGAACCTTTGGCTGCTCGGGGGGTTCCTGTGTATCTTTTTCTTTGGGAGTGTTGCTGGTATTATTTGGTTTTGGCCAGTTATACTCTTCTACACTGGAAGTCCTTTCTACCTTTTTGGGTTGCTTTTTCCCAGTAGTCCTTTGTGAAGTTGGCTCATTATGAGCTGGTGACTTCTGCTTGGAGACTTTTGCCTCTGGGGTTTTCTGGGCAAGCCGTGGTTTGGCTTTCTCTCGGATGGGACTAAGGATTGCCCGGTCTTTGGAATCAGTTGGGGGCAGGCTGCTGTTGAGTTTCCCTTTGTTTGGCCCTTCGGCCTGCTGACTGCTCTGGGCCTGGGAGCTGCTCTCACTGTGAGGCTCATTTTGATTGTTGATGATGGTCTTGTTGTGGGGGTTCACCTTATTTAGCCATTTATCCAGCTGCCATTTGTTTGTTGAGGGGGGCTCGGGCTGCAGATTGAAGGATGACAAGGAACAAATCTCAGACAGAAGCAGTGCTTTTCCCTTTAAAAGAGAACTTTTTAAATGTTTAATGTAACTTTTATTTCAGTCAACTAGTAGTAACTGCTAGTTTTATGGGAGTATTTATGGAGTATTTATGGTTAATTAGGCTTCCTTATCTGGTTTATAATGTGGCCCTGGAGAAATTTAATACAACTAAAAAGTTTAGCTAGTCCCTGAAGAGATAGTTTTGTCATGTTGCCTTTCCTTAGTCCCAGCTGAATATGTGTCAATAAAATCTTCTCTAGGTACTGGCAAAAATCTAAATATTTCTTTAAAGCAACTCTAATGTAGGCCAGAAAGATTCTTCCAAAAGCTAGAACGAGTATGTGGGTCATAAATGTGAAACGGCAAAGCAAAAAGAAGTCAAGAGCATCGAACAGCACACAACTCCAAATCCCCCTAACAGGGAGTGGCACTTTGCTCCCCTCCACCCTTCCCCCTCTGGGGAGACCTGAGAGTGGCCTTACCTCTGGCGTGGCACTGCGGGACTCCTCGTTGCACTCGCTGTCGCTGGAGCTGCTCTCACTGTCGGAGTCGGACTCGGAGCTGCTCTCGGACTCGCTGGAGCTGTCGGAGCCGCCGCTGGAATGGGTCAAGCCAGTGGCGTGTGCCACTGGCACTGGCAGGCTGCTGCGGGAACAAGATCCTCTCTTAGCGTGCTCCTGGCTTTTTGCAAGTGTTGCCCAGTGAACCCCATTCACACTGAATATCCTCAGTGTCACCTCCCTCTCCTGCAGTGCAGACCCAGGAGAGCTCCAGGGGCTGTGCCACCATGGAGCTATCAGAGGAACTGGTTGGGTTCGTGACTCATGGCACACACGCATTATGTTAACAACATTACCATCATCATCACCCTCCAGCAAGAAACATTTCACTGTCACAAGCTGGAGCTTATAGGCCGATGATTGCAAAAACTAACAATCACACTTAAATAAATCATTAATGGAATAATGGTTTCTTCAATTTTTGCCAGTTTATTTATAATTTATGATCAAAGGAAGGACATCAGGCAACTAATATTGGACAGGACATTTAAAAAATTAATTTAATGAATACTTTTACACAGCAGTGTACAAAAACTATGTACTTTTGACATCTCCAGGAAGTGCCTGAGAATTTTTTATTTATAGCTTTTTTCCCTCTCATATTTATGATAATGCAGTGAGAAAATAGCATTCATGCTGAAAATAAGCTTCTCTGTGAAATCTATTTTTCTGTGTGTTCAACTGTCCTCCAAGATGTATTTATTAGCAGTGCACTATGTGTCATTATTTCTCCTCAGCATTTGTTTCTAATCTGAGAGGTCACATGACCCCAGTTCTTAGCACTACAGAATTCTGCCAGGCTGAGTCTTTATAAACTCATCTTTAATTTCAATTTTTTTGTCAGGAGATAACCATAAGGTTATATGTGTCTTCAGCTGATCTATACAGAGACTTTTTGATGACTGATTTTAAATTTGTGAAGCTGACAAAGCAAAAGTATTTGAAAATTGACACCATTTGCTAGTACACCTTTATGGATATTCAGTACTTCACCTTAATGCATCATACACCGTGTGTGTCCCATATTGAGTGATCCAGTGATGCCTACAAGGTATAATACAGCCTTGCCTCTGTTTCTATCTGCTTTTCTATTTTCCTCCCAGAAGGATTCAACTAAGCCAGGAATATGCTTTCCTTCCCTTTTCAAACCAAGATGCTCTGTGCAACAAGACACCCTCTTAAAAAAAATGCAGTAACCAAGAAACTGAAAAAGCCAGGGGAAAAAACAAAAAAGGAAAAGCCAGAACAAACTGATGTGTGACCCTGCTCCCCTAGAATCTTTACAAGCATTGGCACTGGCTTCTGTGACAATAATAGATGGACTCTAATTTTCTTCTTACACTAAGCTACTTTATCTCCCTCCTTGTTGGCAAAACCTATCACTTACACGGTGGTTGGTAACAAAACTGTCTCTTTGTGCCTTGCAATGGCCCTGCAGTGCCCATTGATGAAACAGCTTGGTACTTTAGGGTGCATTAATGAAACAAAATTACTCACTTGGGTAATTTCTACAGATCACTAACTTTGGTGCTCATTAAGTCCATACACTTGTTATTTTTTTAATTCTTCCAGCAGCTCCCTTACTCAACTGACTTAAGTAGAGCTACTTAGAAAATTTCAACTGGACGTAAAAGGAACTCAAAGAACAGATGACGGAAACATACAGGCATTTCCAAAAGTATTATGGAAAACTAACCACTGCTGAATTAAAACTGATCTTACTGATTTTATATTTAATAAAATTATTTTTGAAAACAGTTTGTATTTCTTCCTTTATCCCTCCTTTTCAGTGAAGCTCAAGAGAGTGTAAGAAAACACATTTTTCATGCAATTTTTTTACAGTAAACAAGGAAACAGAAAAGTGTAGAAAAAGAAAATGTGTTTGTAGGGGTGTTGGACTTTCTCATCAATGTCTTGCAATTTCGGTCTCATATTTTCTACTTGGAAACACTAATAATAGATGAAAACTGAGCTTTCATATTTCATTGCAAATATTTCCAGGAAGAATAAAATAGAAAACACCAGAAGAATTCCCAGACTGAGGAGGCAAACATGGTAATTCCATTCTATAATGCCAGAATGAAGCACCAGCCTTGGAAAAAAAGTGTTATTTATGGAATTATCAGAAGTTTTAATTTAAAAACAACTTCCCCCTAAATCTGAGAGCTTCTCTGGAGTAGTTTGTGCCCAGGTAACCTGCACACAGAGGGGTGTGCGTGGGGCTGCACACACATCTGTGCACATCTGCCTAAGGACTCTTAGGCTCTGCTCTCAGGGCTGGCACATCTGCTCTCATTAAGACAACTGATGTAAAGAATAACACCTCTTACATTAGATCAAAGAAGGGAAAGGCAGTGCCCTAGCTAGACCTTTCCCACCTTTAAACACAACTTACCTCTCTTAGCACTCTGGGACTAACATTGTAGCTGGGATGTGCTCACAAAATAACAGGAGTTGTTCTGGAGCAGACTACAACTGTCTGACAAAGAACTCAAAGGGCAGGAATAAAACCATGGAAATAGATAGCAGCTCCAACCTGGCCTTATTTTCTTTCTGCACATCAGCCTCAAAAAAGCTACCATTTGCCAAACATTACCAAGTAACACAGCTCAGCAAGCATGCAGGAACCAGACAGGCTCAGAATAATGTTTTTCATACAAAACACAATGAGGTCATGTTTGTCTTTCATCTGGGATAATAAAATTATGCCTTGGCTACACTGAGCAGTTTCATGCTGAAGGCATCATTGTTGATCCTCATTACTAAAGTAGAAGCATTCATTTTTATCCTGTAGTTTGGGTTGAGCAACTGTGTATGCTTTGCAAAACAATCAGCTAAGACCCAAAATGCTTTTCCTAGCATCTCACCATACTAAAGATAGATCTTACACATAGCTACAAGCACAACCAACTTCTTACAATGCAGTTCAGTAGAGAAGAAAAAGGTATACATACGTTTCACAAACAAACAAACAAAAAGCATTAAAAAGTGCATAAAAAATGAATCTCTGCTTCCAATAAAATAGGTTTAGAAGATATTCTGGATTGCATTCAAAAATATTTGGTTTGCACTCTTTCCAGAGATTTCTGCAGATTTAAAGTTCAATCATGTTTTGAAAGATATTGGGCTAGATTCTGCAATTCAAGCAGCAGTTATACAAATAAACTGGGCTTCCTCACATAGGTTTCAACTACATGAACTGGGAGTTGCCTCTTGAAGAGACTTTGAAGGCAAGCTTTGTTATGTTGCTAAGATCCAGACAAGAAATGCCAGTCCAGACAAGGTTTAAAATGGATTTAAAGCATTTTATCCTGACAGAAGTCCTCAAAGTGACTAAAGAGGACAGGAAGGACTGATATTTGAAACTACTGAATTTTTATTTCCCAGCAGGAGATGAGCACTCATATTGTTCCTCAGTATTTGGGTGACAATGTTTTATTTCATGTGAACTGAAAAAAAAATAAAAACAATGCTGCACAATGGAATACAGCATTGTTTGGGTAAATAACGCTTGGAAGAAAGCCAGTTCATTATTATCCCTTGAGATTGGAGGCCCCTACTGAGACCAGTGACTCGATGTGCTGGATCTGTGTAAATACATGATGAGGCATAATCCTTGGGCTAAAGAGCTTGCAGGGTAAACATACAAAGCAAACAGCAGAGGTATTACAGTCATCCTCATACTCAGTGTGGGCCTGTCACAGTCTCTAAGTGCAAGGCCTCTCTGCAGGTGATAGAAACATCAGTTTTGCCCTCCTTTTAAGTTTGATCTTCTCATTTTCCAAGCCTCCTGCTCAGCACTTGAGCTGAGTCCTGAGGGGCAGTCAGAGATGCTCTGCCCTGACCCAGAGCCCTGACCAGGCTGGGAGCAAAGATACAAAATAACAAAAATACAAAATACAAAGATACAAAATAACTAGGCAGGGAGACCCCCGTGACTCAGGCCAGATGGATCAGCGGCTGCTCACCCCTCTCCCGAGGAGCTAGCTCCTCCTGTGCTGTGGAGAGGAGAGCCCTGGAGTGACACCCACACCTCAGGGGAAGGGGAACCAGGCCTCTGTCCCTTGGAAAGGTCACCATGATGATGTCTCTAGCTGCCTGCAGACTGGTAAGCTGGGGGTCTTTCTGACAGAGGAGACCTGCACATCTGGAAGCAAGCTGGAAGGAAGCTCTTCTGCAGCACCTTCACCCATCTCCCTTCTTGTGCTTTTGCAGTGCATGCATTTCCCCAGTCCCTGATAACTGTGCACAGCACAGCCACAAATTATGAGATGAGAAATGTCTCGAAGGAGGGGACAAAAACCAGTACCATCAGTACATGGAGTATTTTTCAGCTCTTTCTGAGCTCCAACAACTACAGAGCAGCTGAGACTTGCAGGTGTGTGGCTGCTGATGGCTCCTGGTGAGGAGCTGCACTGACCTTATCACACACCAACAATCTTTCCCTGCAGTTCACTGGTACGGGTGATCTGCACAAATCACCCTGAAGCTTGCTGTTTTTTAATTGATGGGTTATTTTTCCAAAGCCAATTAAAGCAGACGTGGCATTATGATGTGTCTGGATCATTATGCTGCATAGAAAACCAAAGGCCTGATATGTGGCTTATTCTTTTTTTATTCTTGTCATCTGGACCATTATATTGCTTTCAACATATAATTTACTCTACTGTTGTTATAAATGATCTTCAAAATTAAACGTGGTAGCTACAACAAAGATAATGTAAAATACTCCAACTCATTAACCTCTAATATGAAAAATAATAAAATTTTAACCTTGTAAATACAGATGTAAAAAAAAAAGGTATAATTCAGACTACAGCAGTAAAACCTATCAAGGAACAAAACTGCCTAACCACTCCTCAGCTATCTCCCTGAACCTTTTCCCAATTGGATGTAGTCATGTTAATTACTGTGAGGAGAATTTGGCAAATAGATGGTGCCCTCCAACAATAGGTTTATTCATTCTAAACCTTCCTTTTTAGGGTAATGATGAATTGGCCACTTGTTTCACTGCTCTACTCAGAAATCAAAATATAAACTTAGAGAAAGCAGAGTGTTGCTGGTCAGTGGGAAATTGTAGATGGGAACTGACCAGTGAGTCAACAGTACATCTGTGTTGGCAATGCATTTCCATTAGAAGCAGCACACTACAAAGGTTGTTTTCTTACACAAGCCTATATTTTGGGAAGATTGAACCAATGAAATCTGGAAAGGGCAAGGTCTATGCTGGAAAACTGACTACAGACTTGACAGAATAGCTGATCTTCCTGTTGAGGCACTGGATTGGGACAGAGATGAATTTTGCTTTTTGTCTGAGAAGAAAATACGTCTGTCCATCAGTTCCTGCTGAGTAAAAGAGAGGTTATGTGGCCTATCCTTAATCTGGCTTGTCTATTTAAAATGCAAATTTCTGACCACAAAGAGTCTGATTACACGGGGCATTGAAAATTGGTCCAGCTCTGGGCAAGACTTTTGTGCACTCAACCACACTGCAGCATCTACCAGAGCAGACAGCAACACTTGCTCTTATTTGGATACTGCTACCCCACTCCTTACATTTCATTTGAAGAGACAGGAACAAACCCTCCGGAGCTGCTCAGAAGCCAGCCCAATCTCTTCTTTGGATCTATTTCTACAGAAAAACTGAAAAACTGATAAGCATTACTTGGAGTTGCTGGACTCACTGAATTCTGCATAGAAAAGGCTGTTTCATTATTCTAGCAGATAATAATAGTGCAGCACCTAGCAAATTAATAGTTAGTGTCAGAATTTAATACTGTAACTGTTCAATAATGAAGCTTTATTTCTCCTCTATTCTTACACCATTATCAGGAAGTAATATTCTCTTCTGATTTGAAAGAGACCTGCCATTTTTTAAAAATAATGAATTGTTCATATTTTTATCTTCAAACTTATATATGCCTGCCATTAGATTGCTTTTTAAAGAAAAGGATTTCTCCGGATGATTTGTTTACTGCCTTTCCATTGGTTAGTATTAAATTATTTAACATCAGGCTGATAGGATTCAAATCTAAACTTTCAAAGATTGGGTTGACATAGGAACTGAAAACCTGTATCAAGGCTTTTAAAATATTAATCACCACCCAGGTCAATGAAATGAAATAAGGTGTGGAAATTGTTGCTTCAGCTAACATTAGCACATGTAGTAAGACATCACTTATGATGGCTCTCTCACGTCAAAACACATGGAAAGGGAAAACCTCTCTAATATGTGATTCAGGATGTGGCAGCTGATCTGCCTGTATCAATCCTGAGTACTGTAATGCAAGTAGGAACTCTTATTTATTTTAAGGGGGAGGGTAATTTACAAGATGTTGTATGTAAAAAGCCACAGTCTCATTTTACTGTGTTCAAAAGTAACTGTTTTAATCAAAGACTGTTTATAACAAGGTTGATAGAGTTACTGAAGCAGATATTTTTTCATATACATATAACCCTTTTATACTTCCAGATTTAAAGACCATAAAAAAAGGATAGTAAAGATGAAAGAAATAAAAAGAATGACAGAGCTAACTCCTATGAGCCACAATCTATGTCAAAGCAAAACTGAAGTGATTGACAGCTTGCATTAGTAATGAATAGAGTGGGGAAAAGCTGCCAAGAATCTGTAACAAGGTCAAAGCCTTCCAATAAAGAATTACATTAGCCAGAAATCCTAGGTGGAACTGTGTATATACATCTGCAATGTGACTTTAACCATGGCTCTGTTTCTACTCTCCTATTCTATTTTCCAGTTTTTATTCCTGGGCTTCAGTAAATTCTGACTCCATCACACCTGTGATAAAAAAGAGGTGTAACATATCAAACAATGACATTATAAAAAAACAAACAGAAGAGGAGGAATTTTAATGCCACATCTCTAATGGTGCATGTAAAAAACTTTCTGAACTATTGGTATGGTAATCACTCTCCTTCCAATATCACAGTGCTGTTATACACACTTGATGTGGAAGAGAAGGGGATTTTGCATATTAAAAGCAATATTGTATCTATGATTCGTGCATGCATCACTCTGTTCACCTCAGAGTTTAGAAACAATTTTGTGAGCATGATATCATTCAGGGAATGCAATGTATGTAGGCTTTTTGATGTACAATTATTTTAGAATAGATTCAAGTGTCAGACAGCATTATTTGTACTGTGGCCTGATGTGATACTATTTGCTTGGCATCTGGAAGAACAAGAACACTCTCTCTTACTGTGAGAATCCAAAGGGTCTCATTTGATATAAATGGAACCACTTTATTATATCAATATTGCCCCCTGAATCAAGCTACATAGGAGGACTGACACATAGAAACATCTTTATTTTCCGCAAAGGAAATCCTGGAATACTGCATCTTTCAGTATACTTTGCAAATCTTCTATGGAAGTGCAGAAGCACATATTCGCCCCTCTACAGTTCACAATTTATAGTGAAGCTAAAATGTTTTTTAAGGAGTCAGTTATTTACACTTTGATTTTATTTAATACAGCAGAAAGTCTAAGCAGAAAGTCCACAAAAAAACCATCCAAAGTGAACATCTAAAAGCAAAGTGCTGTGGTCTTTGTCATTCATGTATGGCAGAAACTTGGGCAGGTAACGTTCTAAATGAACTACTCTTCTCATGCTAACTCAGTTCTACTTCATTTCTAACTGAAAACAGAATCCAGCTTGCAGAGCCCAGTGGGAAGAGAACTGTGGGCTCTGAGACCAAATCACACTGGTGCAGATGGATCCACATGACACCTCCAGGTCCTCAACATTTCCAATCTCATCTGTTATCTGAGGAAAGCTAATTTTACTATGTTGAGCAACCAAGCAGTAAGAAAACAATAGAAAGTTGGAGGGTTTTTTTCTCTCTCCATGTAAAACAACCCCTCTGAGCTTGAGAAAGTGCCAAAAGGCATACCCTAATTTTCCAAAGCTTTATGGCACACATGCAGTCCTTTATACCTGAGCACTGAACAAGTGTACCAACACAAGCTCATGAAACCATGGAAGGATTTCCTCTCCAGGGGAATCCCTTGGGAGCAGATCAGCAGTACAATCACTTTCAGACCAGAGCAAACAGGAGGAATTGGGAACAAAAGCCAGAGGAGGGAAAAAACCTGTTGCAGGACGTTAAAGCTGTCCTTATTTGGAAAAGACCCAAGATTGCTCCAACAGTCTTAGTTATTGTAAGGAGCACAATGATTAAAGCAAGCAATACAGAAAGAGGCACAGATAAAAACTGAGTATAATCAGAACTAATTGGGTAATATTCTACTAAATGAGCTTCAGCTGCTCACAAACTGGTAGCAATCTCCATGCATTATGCACTGTAGAAAGCATGAAACAGCAGGATTGGTGCTACAGGCATAGCTGGTCATAGGCATGTGCTCAAATGACTAAGGCACAAATAACCCACGTCTGTGGAGATGACTGTTGCATTTTTGTAAAGAGAAACAGCCCCGTGGTTATAGAACCAGTTCCACATTTCAGAATACTGGTTCAATTCCTATGTCTCCCTGGGATTCAACAGGCAAAATAACTTAATTCCTGGCACTTTTGCCTGTTATTAACACGTATAGTATTATGAGACTCCAAGCATATTTAGGTTCATCAGACTGAATTTGTAATAACAGGGACCACAGAAGTACACAGGCACTCATGAAAACCACATGTAGACACTTTGTTTCACTGCTACTGCCATAACAGTAAAAAGGAATCATCGTTATTAATAATGGGCAATTACTCTGAAATAGTTTTTAAAGAAGTATTCCTAAAGGAACATGATGAATTTATGGCACACCACCAGAGCCTTTCATGGATATAAAGATGTACTTCAGCACACGACTTGTTTTTTGAACAAGGAGAAAGCTGTCTAGTAAAATATTAATAAAGCTGAATGCTGAAACATAGGGGTCTTCCTTATAATTCATTTTAAAATGGGGTAAAAGACTTCATTTGGAATGAAAACTTTAACCTTCTGTATATTTATGTTTAATATGACCTCCTTTTAATGCTGCTGATTTTTAGACAATTACATAACACTTTGCTTTATAGACTTAAAAAAAGGTATCAAATCTACTTCGGATTAAATATAATCTTGAATGCTCTTATGTTAAGAACACAGCTAAATCGTTAAGCAGCATCCACCCTTAATTATGACACACGTAGGTATTATGGAAAGAAAGGTGCTTCTCTGAGTGATAAATGGACCTGAAGATCCTTCACAACATTCATTATAAATCACAAAAAACCATTAATAAATAGTCAGAAAAAAATGACAGTTGCTACCAGTATCTGCTCTCATACTTTGCCTAATACTATCACTGTTGTGTTTAAACCTGACATCTTAAATCTTTGACATAAAAACCCTTTAAGTCAAAAAGGCTCATCTATTTTAAACAGAATTTTCTATGCTTGTTATTTTGAATGACAGCAAAAGGAAACAGAGACTCTTTAATTCTGTAACCTTATCTGGCTGCAAATCTTTCCTTTCAGCCTTTTACATCAACCCCAAAATAAAAGGGAAGATCCTTATAGCTCCTGCACTTACTTGCTGGGATCTTGTGGGCAGAGCTCCATGTCTGCCAGAGGGAGCTGGTGGTGCTCAGCACCACTTGACTCTGTGGGAGCCAAGTAAAAACACTGCAAACACAGGGATTGCACTATCTGTGTGCAGGATGAGGACAAGTTTGGAGCCAGCTTTCATTTAGACAGGAAAGAGTAACTGGGACTGCCAGAATTAACACTGGATGCCTCCCTGAAGTGTCACACTGCTTGCTTTCTTAATGCAGGCTGAGAAACTGGGATGCCTGGCAGAGGCACTTAACATCTGCCTGGGAGTGGGCAAACATTGTATTCTCCAAGAGGGCTTCAGGGAAGGAATGACCATAATCCTGAGCATAAAGTGGGTTTTGTCAAGGGAGTGCTTAAAAACACTCAATGTGGACAAAATTATTTAGATCTTTAGGATTAGTTATATTACTTTTTCTTGAAAACCTTTCACCTAAGATGCTTTCTTTCTGGACATTTATGTTCCTGAGTGACCAGAAATGGACTTTTCAACGTTACCACCATCCATTTTCCCCAGACTCAAGAAGGGTTATTGTATCAGCAATGATTTGTTGAAGGCCTGCCAACCAGCAAAGGTCGGGAAAACCCAACCCCCTCATGGATACAGAGGTAAACAGGCAAAGTTCGATCTCTCTTGCACTTTTTATTGTTTCCTACTTAACAATCATTCCCTTAGTAAGGTGCAAATGTCTTCTTCACACATCTGCCTCAATCTCTTAACGTTCTAGCATGGCATGGAGGTTACTGATTACATGAAACTCTTTTGCTTCTTAATGACAAAAATCAGTAGCGAGATGACACTCTACCAGCAGGGAAGTGGGGAAGTAGTGACTTATTTTCAGCACTACACTTAAAAAATACCCCACCCTCTCGAATTCTATCTGCAGTATTTGGGATATCACAGGTAATAAAGCTACATTAACGAAGGACAGTGCTCAAAAATCAGCCCCTGCAGCAGATGGTAACACAAGTGGTCTAACACTGAGCATGACCAATTGCTTCAACAGCAAGGTCTGAGGTGAACACCTCACATCAGTGCTTGCATCCCTGAAAATATGTAGGGAGAGACACAGACACTAGCCCAGGGCTAAAAGCTCACCCTGAATTAAAGATCAGCAGTTAGCTGGATCTTGTGCAGTAATAACACTGCTTGTCTGACCTCTCTTGTTTTGCAGAGCAAAACCTACAATGCCAGTCAGTAAACTCAGATGATGGCTTCAACATACTGGAGCAGTTTAGCATCTATTCACTGCTTTGTTTCCTCCTTTGCTTCTGAGTGAAGCAACATCCCAAAATATTTTTGTAAGTGATTTGTGCAGAGACTGCTGAGAGAAAACATAGTGTGGCAGCATGTTCCTCCCACCGCACCAACAGACTGTCAATGGTAGTTTGACATGGGCAAAGTTTTGAAAATGAAAGCTCTACTTACGAGTTTTGAAGTGGAGAGGCTGTTATTTTTGAATCTGAAGTCATAAAACATCACTTAACGTCTAGGTTACAGATGGGCTCAGGATCCCACACTTGGCTCCTGAGTGGAGATAACTCACACTGCATATCTGGGGTTTGGGTTCAAGCCCATCTTGAATATAAGTTTAGAATGAAAGAAATACATGTAAATAGCAGGCAAATTATAAGGCACTGCCAGCTGGTTTTTTCCACTTACAAGGCCGTTTCTGAGAAAGCAAAGTGTTTAAGTATAGGGTGGAATATGTAAGTGATTATAAGCTGGTATCCCTGAGTTCAATGTGAACCTGACATTCTCAAGTTTAGGGCGTCTCTTGCTCCTGACACATGCTTTCATAGGCCTCTGAGGCTATATTCTTTACTAAGTTTGTTGAGAAATGGAACACTATTCTCACAACCCTTTTCTTGGATCTCTCCTTGAGAAATATCTGTGCTCTATCTGTACTTTAATGACAGCCCACTGCTCATTTTCCAAGAAGATCCATGTCAGAACTCTGGATAACACTTAACTTACAGGCTGGTATACACAGAGCTGGCCTTGCAGGTCATGTTCCCAACTGAGTAATGGACTCATTAGATTATCCCTGGTGAGTATTGCAGGTTGGAATTTTCAAACAAAATCAAACAAAATCAACTTTTGTTTTGTTATTTGGTTATTTTTTAATGCCACAGCTTATTCATTTTGGTTTATTAATTTGTTGGTCCAATGTTTTCTATGTGCTGCAGTTCAGAATAGGTCTTTCTCTAGTATAATGTTTTATATAGATATAGGAAATGAAATGTAAGTTTGATAAAATTATGGTTGTGTGCCATGCAAGACAATACCGTAAACATGACAACAGCCTGGAAAGCTGCTTAGCAAAATGATCTTAACATACAAGGCAGTGTGAAAATGTAAAAAGAATCTATAATGACAACAAAGATTAGCCATTTGCTCTCTAACCTTATTTACAGAAGCAATCAGAGGTATTCAGGTCGAGTTAATGACCCTGTCTCCAATTAATTCAATTGTCTACAAACAACACTGATGCAGTGGTTGTCTCAGAGTCTGCCACATAGTCTCTGAGGGAATTCATAAGACTCCATTAAAAGTGACAATAATAATGCATTTATTACTGTAACACTATTGTATTATAAATAAATTCCTGATGTTAAATTATGCTCCACGATTTAACAGAAATTCAATTACTGAAATAATAAAAAAGATGGTCTATTTGCCAAGTGCATGGACTATAATTTGGATGCTTAGTTACCAGCAGTTGGCTGTTTTGCAATTTCTTGCTCATAGAGTATTTCTTTTGAATAAATGCCAGACTTTTTCATACAAATTTTATGAACAAGTTGCAAAATGAAATTTTGAGCTTTTGAATCCAATTATGAAAGACATAACTAAATCTATTATTGAAAAATATTCTTGAAAGCCCTTCTTGCTCTTGTTCAGCTCTGTGTAGTAATTGAGGTAAGCACAGGTGCTGTTCATTATGGGCCATTGTGCACCATCTGAATTCTGGGAACTGAGGAATTCATATGGTTTCAACTCTTTGTGTGAATAAGAAACAGGTGTGATTCAGAGGTTGGTTGTACAAGCTTGCACATCGCTCTTCTGGGTCTCCTAAGACACCTGCTCACCCTTTTGAAGCCAAAACAGTATCATTTATGTTCTGGCTATTCTTCCTACAGTGATTTTTGCAGAAGCAGCATATTTCCCCATCCCTCTTCCTGCAGGCTGCTATTAATGGTGGAAGCAGGAACAAAAGACAACAAAGGAAGAAACCATTATCTAGTGGGGGCAAGAAGCCTTAGAGAAACCCTTTTTGCCTTGATGAGGTTCCAGCACGGAAAACCTTGTGAAAGAAGAACTGCTTCTCACACTGAGCATCATTCCCCCTCTCAAGCAGTTTCCTGTGGTAGGCTGTTAAGCATAAAATTAATTTTTTTCTCCTAACACCAATCTGTATTCTCTCTTTGGGGTTTGGCTATGTATTTATCTTGCTAATGCCTCTCCCACTGTCTTCAGATATTTTACAGGGAATACACAAAGAGGTGCATGCATCTTGCAAATGAAAAACTGCTGACAGTCTTCCTATTGGATCCCACAGGTGCCTGCAGCCATATGCCAGTGTGTATGTGGGTCTTGGCTCTTCAAGGATAACAAACTCTCACCTCTACATATTTCAAAATGTGCTGTCTCAACTATATATTTCTGGTGACAGTGATTATTTACTTTGCACTTTTATTTGTTGATATATTGCTAGTACTTATCAGCAGAGATATTATCAACACATCTGGGGATGGAGTATGTGGAGAGTGGCTGCCAGGCAGCCCAAAGGAAGTAAACACGGAGGGGAAGTTCCTCCAGTCTCAGTGTTAAAGATACTTTTTTTTTTTACCCCCCCTTACACTGATTGCAGTGCAACTAAAACTGCCTCAGTTCAAGTACTCCTCAGAATATATTGAGCTGTTAGGAGATGCTATCATACTACACTTTGCAGAAGTTAGCAGGCGCAATAATTCCTTGAGCATGTCAAATATTCAGCTATAATTCAACACCTGCAATATGATTTCTCAAAATTTGCAGCGACCAAAGTTAGATGACTTATTCTCTGAATTAACTCTGTCACAAGCCATGTACAATTACAACAGTAGATCTCAGTGCCACCTGAAGGTCAAGTTAAGACTTGAAGAGGAAGAGAAAATAATACCATACAAAAAACAAAAAATTGAAGAAAGGCAACTACTTTTCTGAACTTCAGGAAAAACAGATCTTCAGGAAAGAAAGCCTGGGATTTCAATGAGCTGCAGGGCTCAACACTAAAAAAGAAACTGGCTGGCAACACTGGAGACCATATTTACATAGGATAAACCTACAGACTTCTAAAGGAGGTTGAGCTGGCAGTGAGGGACAAAGTGGCATGCCATTCACAGTGTCTGAGTAAGTGATGAATGGCAGAATCCTCCTCCAGCCAGGGAACCAGAAGGAATCTGAGCAGAAGTAGGTAATTCCATCTAGATGTGTGATCTACTAGCCACACATGGATAAAAGAAAGGGAGAAGGAAAAGGAGAAGGAAAAGAAAAAAGAAAAAGGAAAAAAAGGAAGAGGAGAATGACGAAGAAGTTGAAGGAAGCTGAGAGCATTCATCAGTCCAAATCCACTTCAGGAATTTGAGGTGAAGGTAATATTATAATAGCAGATTACAGATGAAATTAAGTTCAATAGCAAAACAACATATGCAAGGATGAGAAACAAAAGGAGTTTTGTTGGGGAAGGTGGAGACCAAAATTATGCTGGGCTTCAAGTGCCAAATCTAACACAGAGACAAGCTCCAAGAACAACTACAAGGCTACAGAGTTTATATACAGGTACTGTTTTTCCCTGGGAGTGTTCCATGTTTTAATACACTGGTGTAAATTATTTGGGGTTTGGGATGCAAATTGTAAGCAAACAGTGAACTAAATTCCTGGAAAATGTATCAACTCAGAGAGAAATCAATTCTGAGAGTCCAAATCTCCGGGACTAGGTAGAGTCCTGATTTTCACTGCATTTTGTTTGACTTGTATAAACAATTTCTTAGTGCAGCCATCCCCACAGTCACTTGCACTTCTGTACTGCAATAAAAGAGACTCAGGAGAAAGACATTTTCTGTGGATCTTTCTCAGTTGCTGCTGGTCACACCTAGGACAGCTGCTGATCATCTGAAGAACAGATATTTAACTGGGACAGGCAAGACAACTTGCCACTGTCATTTCTTTCTTCTCAGTAAAGCTGCCCAACATATGAAGGGAAATAGAATCTATGCTTTAAGAGAAGGGGCATGCGAGGACTGGCTTGGTATGGCTATGTGGTACCTTTATAGCCTCCACACCATGCCTTGAACCTGTGACAACACTGCTACAGTGCTGGGCTGTGCAAGACCCATGATGCCATGTGTAGGGGGCATAAAACAGAAAAAAAGGATTATCTGCAAGTGTGGCTTTAAGGAAGAGTTCACGAGAGAAAAGAAAATGAGAGCTTGAAGAAGCAACTGATGAAAGGGGCAGTGAGACAAAGTCTGAAATAGGACAGAAAAAATATGAGGACTTGAGAGGAGAGCTGAGAAGATACAAGAACACAAATAGCCACAGCCAGGGCAGGAGAAGTAGAGACTCTTGAACAATTTGGCATTTTTGCTTGGATGGGTGTCTCAGTTTGAAAAGACAGGTGTCTGGTAAGGAAGGCAGGAGCATCTCTTGAAATGGAAAATGTAAACACCCTCCCTCCGAATCATTATAATTTTGAAATTAAGGGGCTCCCAAGCAAAGATATGGGAATAGGAATAATAGTTCTTTACTAGGAAAATTAAAATTAAAATGCAGTAATACACGAAAACCACTGACAGAGTCAGAATACAACCTGACACCCTGTCGGTCAGGGTGTTGGTAGCAGTCGGATTAAATGGTGGCTGCAGTCCTCCTGGAGTGACAAATGTGGTTCTGTTGAAGCTATGATCCTGGAGAAGAGTGTAGTTTTCCTCTGAAGGTCCAGTGGTGGTGTAGATGGGCCTGGTTTTCCTCTGGGAATCCAGTGGAAAAAGGCTGCCTTGCTGTTCCAAATAGCCCAGATTTTTATCTAGGTATGAAATGCTTGGCTCCTCCCCCTGGGTGGAGCATCTCACAATGGGATGATGTAATTTTATCAGTCATGCAGTGAGACTTAATGACCCATTAACAGAAGATATCTTTCTGGACAGAGCATGGATCGTGGAAGAGATAAAGAAAACTGCCCTACCCGGTTTTAACAGCTGGCTCATTAACAGAGAGAGATCCCCCTCCCCACCCGGAGTTATTAGGGATGGGTCATGGAAGAGATGAAGAACACTGCTCCACCTGGTTTTAACAGATGGTGATAAAATACATACTTCTGGTTACATCTTGCATTGCAACCTAAGACAATAGGAAGGAGTAGCCCACAGTTTGTAGATTGAAGATGGCCTTATATTTTACATAGCCCTTGACAGTAAGATTTTTTGTAGGTTTTATAGTTAGTTAACAGTATGGAAGGTATAAACATTTGGCCCAGCAAAAGCTATGGGAAGACCTACTTGGCCCTCAGATTGCTGCTAGGGAGACGTAACAGATCACTATCACACCTTACTTCTGCTGAAGACTCTCCCTATTCTACAGAAATTTAATTCACTAAACACCGACAGAGAAAGCAATGTATTACCATCACCATCTTTATGTCAGCATAATTCTGTATAGTTCTGGGATCTAAAATAAGTCTTGAGATGCACAAAGATAATGGGAGGAGTGTGACACTAACAGCAGTACAGGTAGATTATAATTACTTAAGTGGCAATTTGGCTGGGACATCAGGATTAACACCCTTCACTCAAATTCTTATGAGAAAGCAATGAAATCTTAAATGGGAGGACCTTTGCTTCATAACAAATCTGAAGCAGCAACTCTTACAGCACAGTGGCCTCTAACACAATCTAAGGTCATTGTTTCAAAGGTGGCATGGGGACAGCAGCCAATTTGTCAGCCCCTACCAGCACCTGCAGAGCCAGAGGCACCCCAAGGATGTGTCTGCCCCACCTCTGTCAAACCCAGCTCAACACAGCCCTGGAAAAAGACTGGAGGAGAACAGCGCAGGTGGGCATGGCTGGGGGCCAGCAGAGCATTTAGCTGCCATTATTCCTACAGCAGATTCCCAGGTACTGCAAAGTAGGCCTAATGAGGGAATGTTAATTTATATCCACTCACAAGAGCATAAGGGGGCTCAAGCACTGACCAGTCAGGGGCCTACCAGGCTTTAAAATTTGAATATGCTCTGGGATCAGAGAAAGTTATAGACATGATAATGTCTAATAAATCAAGTAAAAATGGATAGCAGCCAAAGTAAGTTCCTGCATGTCAGATATTAAATATGACTAATGTTGTTTGACAGTGTTCCACAGAAGGTGCATTGGAGTCTCACTTCTTCCTTATCATTATCACAAAAAGAGAAAGGTAAAGCACTGCAGGAATATAAATAATTTGAAAAGCCTCATAGACAATATTCTACTGTGCACCTCATTTGCACTTAAAAAAACCCTGCCCTACAGACCTTATGTACTTTTAAGATTCATCTGAAAGATACATGAAGAAGTCTTCCAGTCAAAAATGTACATATTTAATGGGATTAGATCTCTAGGCAAGAAAATGTCAGAAGAAAAGGAGAAATATTAAAGTGAATGCAGGGTGCTCCTTTCTAGTGCTTTCCTGCTTTGATAAATATCTTCTGGGATGTCATTTACTAGAAAGTAATGATTTAACAAAAAGAAAATCTGCAGTATAAAATTTACTCTCTTCATTGCTGAAGTAAGTTGCTATTTTCATATTTTCCCTCTGTATTCAGCTTCTGTCAGCCAGAGGCCTTGATATTTGCTTTTATATCACCCCATTGAAAATGCAGTGATTATTGTGAAATATTCAATTGCAGAGCTCTTCTGATTGCATGGCAAGGGGAGATCATAGGAATCTGTGCTGCCACAGCCCTTTCTCTGCCTTCCAGCCTCATGTGAGGGCAATCAAACTTTAAAAATACAAGAAAAAGTAAAAGACCCTGATTGTAGTGTTCAGTAATCACCCTGAGCCCAATGGGCTTGAAAAAAATCCTCTTTATTCTGTCATATCAGCTCCAGTTGCCTGAGCTGAGCAGCTGCCAAGCATCTGCAGAGCTCCTCACCCTCCACTGCTAGCAAAGCAGAATCACCTGAATGCTCTGCCCCAAGTCCCACTCTGCAGAGGACCCTGGCCTGATCCTGTACAGTCAGGGGTACTGCCATCTATATAACTTATTTGGAGGGTCTGCACCTCCACTAGTGATGCAGAAGGTTGTACCACAGATTGTCTCCCCAGCAGGATTTAAGAAGTACAATCCTAACTAGCTCTTCTATAGAAAAAGTGGCAGAGCTCCTAGAAATTTTCCCTCAGGACAACCTGACAAAAAAAATTCTCAGTAAAATTAGCATTACTATGTGCAAGAAAATTTCAAACTCCCCTCCAAAGTAACACGTTTCTATTGGGAAAATTCAAGTAAAATATTTTGAGTTAATTTCATCTGCAATACAAGATTTTGTTTCATTAAAATCACTTAAAATGTTTCATATAATCAGTCAAGCCCAGAGTGCAGTCCCTGCTGAGAGCTTTAAGTTGGCTGCATCCTGTCTGTGAGGGATGTCTTGTGCAGCACAATGCAAAGCCAGTGGAAGCTATAGATCAATTTAATAAAAGTGTGTTGCTTTCAAGTCTGTCAAAATATTTCATTTCGTTGGAGATATTTATGAAGAAGCACTTAATATAGCTGAATTCCTATGTTTCTGTTTCTATTCTGTAAAAAGTTGTCAATTTTTCAGACTACACTAGAATTTTCCTCATTCTTATGCATGATCTACAGTTACGTTTTTTTCACACACTTTCCCAAAAAGACCAAGAAGAATCTGCTCAGAGTTTTTAGACTCTTTTCTACTTCTAGGTTTTGCAGTGATGTAACTATTCAAGTATTTTTCTCGTGCACACTAGCATATCATGCAGGATACATATATATTTCACATATATGAGAACACATTTATTCATATATGAAGTCTTCAACAAAATGCCTTATTCCAAATTCCTTTGCATTTCCCACAACAATTCACCAAATCCCAAGTGAATCTTCTTGTGCTTGTTTCTGTACAGATTTTTAGGATGTCTTCATCTTGGCACACAGGCTGGAAAGTTCTGAATTGTCTGACCAATACTACAGAGTTTACTGGGGGAAAAGGCAAACATGGAAAATTAGGATTCCTATTTCAAGTCTTGTTTTTAGGCCACTGGAATAGACTTTTCCAGTTTCTCCTACTTTGTAAATACAGAATGCTGCTGCAGTAAAATGCAACCAGGGACATCCATGATAACATGCGTATCTTCTTAAATAGAGCCTGTGCATGCTCACATCCAACTTCTCCCACACATACTTTTCCACAGATTTACTCCCCACAGTACAGGTGGAACTCACCCTAAAAATGTCCACACTATCTCCTGGAGAGATGTTCTCTCCATTCTGGCCATGCTGATCATTTGGGTAACAGATATTGATCCCTGAAACATCCCTGTCACCATCTGTATCAGCCTGCACTACACTGCAGTGTTGTTTGCTGCTCAGAGAAAAATGTTTTCAGGCTATTCACAACCCAGCCAGACATTTCTCTATCAGTTATACTCACTTCACATTTTAATGACATTTTAAAAATGCTCAGTAAAGAGTTGCCTTTTGCATAATGAAAAGTGTAAAGGTCCTGCTGTAGCTACCTGGGATGTGTTCCATCACATTTGCCTGCTTCCACATAGAACTGAACTACAACTGCTTGTTGTGGAGGAAATGATCCAGCTCACTTTAACTTGAGAGCTGGATATGATATATATGATATATATTATATGATATATAATATGAGAGCTGGAGCTGATCCCAAACCATACCCCCAAAGTGTTGCTGCTCTGAAGTACAAAAAAGTAATGCAAAACCACCAAACTTCCACAACTTCATAGGGAAGCATCGTACCCTTGTTCCTTCTTTCAGTTCAGCTATAGTGGAAGTATTCACTGCTTTATTAGAAGGTGTCTCCAAATCCTTTTGATGGTTGTAACGTGGCTGAACTTTACCTCAAAACATGAGCTACAGATTCATATCACTGACACAGTTCCTTAGGCCCATTCCTCATTGCCAATACTGTCTCTTGAAGTCAATGTTAGTACTAAAAAGTTTATTTTGACAGGAAGTCCTAACACTGAGTTAGAAAGAAACATTTTTAAAAATGTAACAGATATTTCCTTCACTAAACTGAAATTGTTCTGGATTACACTGGCTTGACTCCTGTGACTCCTGGCACTGCTCAGAAAGTCTAATGCTATAAACTTAGCTATGCCAGGCAAACTTTTATTTACACCAAATAAGTAGTATTAAAAAATTCAAAACCTTTCATTGAAGAATTAACTTGCTGACCCCCAAGTCACAAACCGTCTGTTTTCTCTCTATGTCTTATACCTCATGGCTTCAGCTGTTAGCCCCTCTTATCATCTTATCAGCTTTCTCTATTTCTGCAATGTTTTGGAGCAAATTATTTGCTGGGGTAACTCCAAAGAAATTATTAGAGATACGCCAGAAAAGGGTAATTCATGGGGCAAACCCTTAATTGGTGTAAAATGATGCTGACCTAATGAAGTAAATGCATTAGTTGTGTAATGACAGAGCAACTACCAGTAGCAGCTGTGGTCCTTTGCATCCAGCCTGTTGACAACTTTAAGTAGTCAAAAGAATTTGCTGCTGCTATTAAACAATGTGAACTTCTCTCATATGCTGCTTAGCCCAGCTGCAGCACTGCACTGACCTTCTCCCTGATGTGGCAAACAGACTAAGTGTTCTGGTTCCCCACAAACCAGGGCAAAGGGTTTTCTAATGGCATCTAACAAGATTTCTTTTTTTTCCAGCTTGCAACAAGGGACACTGCTAGAAGTGGTAGCGATGATGCACACCTATCTCCTGCTCATTAATATTCACTTGGGAAAAGAGATAATTTGCCTTTGTCTTTCTGAGCCATGTTGAGAAATTTGGTTCAGTAGCATCAGTCATATATCATGATAAAAATTGTGCAAATCATGTAAGGGAAAAGAAGCTGTCCTAGCATGATTTGACTGTATGTGATGAATAAGGTTACTAATTAATTGGTAAAGTGCTAGTTGTAATTGTTGCTCGCTGATTAAATGGAATAGAACAGATGTTTTAATGTCAATTCTTTTCTCATTGCTTCACACACAAATATACGTGTAAAACTGAAATAAAAAAGTGGTGATGCAGAAAGCAGGCTCTGGGAGATAAATGGAGGGTTATGTAAGGAAAAAAAAAGCCACACTCACTTCCTGGAAAAGAAGTTGCCCAAGGAGTCCAATAACTTTCCAGATACGTGCAGTAAATGATGACATGAATGAAATGCATTGTTCATAAACGTAGATAAATCATGCCTAATCACTTCAAGCACCCATTTAGTTGCTCCAGCCCAGGACTTGAACAGCTGAGGAGTGAACAGCAGCATCTTAGGAAATCAAAAGCACAACTCTGTTATCCTGATACCAGGGCAATGCTTGTCCCACTGTGGAGCTGCTGGAGGCCTGTTCTGCCTCATGCCTGGTGCCTATGGAGTCCCAGCATGGCAGCGACTGGGAATCTGCATGGAGAAGAGACTCTGGCAATGCCACACAGGGTCAGGCAGCAAAAACCTGTAGTGCTGCCTCCACCAGGCAGCCACACAGTCTCCCAGGGCTGTTGAGCTGGATGTCTTTGCTGTGGTGGCCCATCCAGAAGGGAAGTGAAAAAGTGCAGCCACCATGGTTGTACTCCATTGTAGAGAGGGGAACTCTTTAGGACTGACATTACTTAAAATACTGCAGTCAGAACCTGATCCTGCATAACTGAATAATCCTTCATAATCTCCTGGATCTCAGAGAGGTGCAGGAGACTGAGGCTGTGTCCCATTCCATAGGCAGCACTGTGGGGAGCATCCCCGGGCATGAGTCACACTCGCTCACAACCCCTTGCTGAAGCCAGCCCTGGCTGTGCTCCCTGCCCTGGGCTCCCCTGAAGTGGCAGCAGTGAGGAAAATAGGAAGGCTTCCTTCCACTTTATCCCTGCACCTCCAGTGCCCACAGCTCAGCACTGAGAGATCTCCCAGTGACACAGCACAGGGTGTCACAAAGGGTAAAGGCATCAGGCTCTAATGGCCAGTGCATGGCCATCTGAAAAGAATCCTGCAATATCCACCCTTCTAATGGCATTAAAGGAGGCACCATTACTTTTCATTTGCACAAAGTAATCTGACTGAGTGCAACATAGCTAAAATTTCATTTCCTATATCTTTGTTAAAGCAGTGCTGCCATTTTTTAAACAGAAATATTAGCAGAAGAATAAACAGAAACTATTTTTATTGTTGAGTTTTTTTTAAAAAAAAAAGAAGAAAAGAGGAAGGTGGACTGACTTCATATTAGCTTCTAATCAACCATGAATCATGAAGACTTTTTAGAAAAATATTAAAGGAATTATAACTGCAATATAATTAAATTTTCAGCCTCTGAGGGGAGTTTGTGTAAGTCTGACCTGAACTATTCTAGATGTCCAGGTCATCTGTAAGCTCTTACCAAAGGACAAAGATTACACACTAATTCAAAGGGTGTGTACAAGACACTAGTAGAATTGAACGGGTGTAACAAAATTAATTAACTAATTAATTGTGTTTTTTTGTTTTGTGACATATGACTTCCTCTAGAATGCTCTGCTTCTATTCTCCTGCACAAAACCATAATCACCTTTTAAGAAATATGTACTTTTGTGATATAAACATGTTCAAAACAGGGTGGCATGCTCAGGTGGCATTTGTTCACAGAAACATTCCTTTTAATGTTTTCAGTAGTGTCCTTATTGTGCATAAAGTATGAAAACTTCACTGAAAAAATATGAGACTACAGGAAGGCAAGCCTCAAAAGATGCTTAGATTATTACTGACAAATGCTACTGTGTGATACCACCTTGCTCAGTAGTAAATGAACTAAAGAAGTGCTAATTGCTTTGGAGTTAACAAAGACTATATTGCCTTTCAATAACTGGTGTTTGTTTAGCTACTATGATTATAGCTATCTCTTTCTTGTTGAGCAATGTAAGATGGCACAAGTTCCACCTTTTAAAAGTTTTAAATCCCTGTAGAATTGACAGAAAAATCTCTAACCACAAATTGGTTTGCGATTTTCCTTTCTTCCCAGCAAGCTCTGTATGGTTATATTATGAACCTTGCTTCAAACAAACTGCTTCTGACTTTTATGATCCTTTTGTGTTCTAAATGACTATCTCATAAGATATTCCACTGCAGCTTCTTTTTCAATTGCTTTTACTGTGAAATGGCATTCTGGAGATTTCTGGGGACCATTTCACACTCTTATGGTATTGATTTGCTAAACCTGATGATAGGTTTCTATTTAAGATGCAGTCTAATATATGAACGAAGTGTAAAGCTTATGAAGAGGAGATCCAGGACTTTCAATAACCCCATTTTCTTGATGGGGTTTGCCTCTTTAAAGAAGGTTAGTGTTTTACCCTGAATTTCTGAAGGCAGGTTGCTATATGGACTGTGTTTCTAATTGTCTTGGAATGTTTCCATTCCACTGAATTATGGTCAAAGAAAAAGTATGGAGAGGATGACTGCCAGTAACTTGTAACTCTTCCCAACATAAGGTCAGAGCAAATACACAAAAGCACATGGGAACCTAAATGGAAAAATATATGTGAGATTGTTCCCAGAGTTCTCACTTGCGAGGATGACAGAGGACAGATTTACTCCTGGGGACACTAAAAAACTGACAACAAAACTAACTTCTTTGCCCTTTGGTGTTGGAGATATGCGCTTTTTCTTAAAAGACTTATCATTGTAAGATGATTACAGGCCAAGAAAAATCAGTCTTTCATGGAGTTATAGCATAACAATGAGTCAGAAACAGCTTTATGCACAGAAGGACAATTTTTTCCTGGTCCAAACCACAAGCCCGTGGCTCTACCTTTACTTTGGCAAATGCTATGAATTTAAGACATGGACCCAGGTAACCCAGTCATAGCAAAATAAAACAATCAGGTATTCACAAATGGAGTGAGGAACACCCAATGAGAACTGTTGGGACTCCCTGGAGTCCCAACAATTGTTACAAGACATTTTGTTTACAAGATGGAGCAAAATCAATGCTATAAATACGAACATCAATATATACATATACCCAAGACAACATATCTGTCTAGTTTTCTTCAAATGCAAGTTAACTCCTTCCTGCAGAATGGTGCAAAAGTAGGAGAATGAAGGTCTGAGACAGCTTCTGATGTGGAGGCAGTATTTAGGTCTCTATAGACCTGTATGTGGCAAATTAGGGAAAGGAACTAAGAAATTCACAGCAGTGGAGTGTACAGCACAGAGAGCGTGGGGAAACCTTTACCCTGTAGCCAAGACACTTAGAGCAGTAATCAGAGATCATGTGACTGTAGCATAATTATATGCTAAAAAAAGAGAATTAAATGGTTCCTTTGAAAAGAGAAGCTGGAAAATGTATGTTGGAGTACAGGTATGTAACAATTCACTACATATATTATTAGATGCATGGCTTTAGTAATGAAATGTGTGGATGTATTTTGTAGTATGTACCTGAGTGATGATATGATTACATATGACTTCTGAGTGAAGTCTAGATGAATTGCTTGCTGATATTAAACAAATGAAGAAATTCCTCTAGTAGTATCTGGAATAAGTGAAGGTAACACTAGTTAGAGCTGACCAGGGTCAGTTTTTGCTTACACAACAACGATCTTGCATGCTCATTTCTAAGTCTGGCCTAACGTCTGACTTCTTTCTCTCTGCTTCCAGTCAACATTATTTATTTTTCTGCTTTGTTTTTGCATCTCTGTCCCTCAGTGGTGTAGGAATTGCACTAATCTCTTAAATGTCGTGTAGACTAGAAATCTGGGATTTTTCTCAATACAATTTTCATGACAAAAAGGTACATATAAAACTGAAGAATTGCCAAGTGCTGCAAGAACACTGACAGTGGGCAATACTTAACGAAATTCTCATGTGGTAGGTTAGGAAACAGTCAGAGCTGCAGAGCCTTTACTTGATGGTGGGGGACTTTGAAATGTATTGGAGGGAGTAATTTGTAAATTTCTATGGCTCACTAAATGAAAGTTTCACATGTACAAAAATGCTGAAAAGTTCATACCCTCCAAGATCTTCAGATTTCCATAAGAAATCCTGTAAGATTTGCAGCCATTTCAAGAGTTTAAATAGTTTATCCATTCTGGTAAACTGTCTGTTACAGATCACATAAACCACTCAAATCATCGTCAGTATTTTATCTCTTTGCTATTATAGACCTGGCAAGAAACATCTGCCAATACTACAGCCTAGCTACTGCCACAGTAACTAAACAATAAACATGAACATTTTAAAATACCATGACCAGTTTGGATGGGAGAACAGCTTGCTAAATAAGAAAATAATACCCATGTTAGAAGGTGTACAAGTATTTTGCAAGATGGGTCAGAATATGAAAAGATCCTGATGAAGTGGAGGTAAGATCTAAAGAAACTGTGTAAAATTCACTGTGGACAAGCACAAGGTACTAGAGTTTATCACAAAAACTCAACAGCAAAAATACAAGGCAAGGAATAAGCAGTGAGGTAGCTTTCTACAGAAATATCAGATGGTTATAATGGATTACACACTACACATCTGTCAACAGTATCAGGTGGCTGCAGAAAAGGCAACCAACCACATGGAATGAATAAATAGAAAGTGTAGCTTCCAAAATGTGTGGTATAATTCTTCCAACTGATAGCACAGGTATGGCTTAAGCTAAAGAACCTGTTTACCTGGGAAATAAACCTAAATTTTGCCTCCCTGCTTGTAAAATAGAAGCAGGTTCTGGTTTTGGGTGGTACATGAAATCTGCCTCTCTGCAGAGATAGGAACTACTGTCTAGAGCAAGAAGATGCTTTCAGGTCTGTTCTGTGGTATCCACACACATGCTGAGGAAGATTTCTGCTGAACCATAACTATAAATTTTCTAGTTAGCAGCTAATATTTAATTCTTCATGTTTTTCTTATTTGTCTTGTTTTATTACAAAACAAAAAGAAAAAAAAGAAAAAAAGAGAAAAAAAGCACACTTATATGCCCTAATCTCCCATATATCTGGCTCACCTGTATCAAATACCCCTATCTACCTGTCTGACTGCCCCTCTGCTTGACTGCTTGTCTACTTGCCCATCTGGCTCCACAGAGATCTATACAAACCAGACCTATACAGCTGGATACACTGGAAACACCACTATACTGTGTTTCTGTTTTACATCTAAAACTTTCGCCTTATCATCTCAGACCTTTTTTTACCAGATTAAAATTAATATTGCACTTAGATAATTTTTTTTTCTTAATTTTCCTAATTGATTTTTCCCCCAACAGTTTTTACTGATTTTTCATACAAAGCACCTTGGGCTGTGTGTAGTCAAAGACGTCTTTGTCCTGTGTACCTATGATTGCACACTACAGTACTGCTGAAGGCACATTTCAGAACAGGCATTAAGGTAGTATAACCCCTGGGTCATCTGAGAATAAACTAAAAGTAGAGCTGGCAAGAATTATTCTGTGATTTCCTCTGTGAAATATTTCAACATGGTCTTTAAAGACTCAACCAAACACTCCCAAAGCAAATTAAGCAGATGACATTATCCTTCCCTCTTGACTTCATGCCCTTAAACACTGAATGGAGACATTGTCAGGGTCAGATTCCCAGCTTCAGTGGAGATACAGTGACTGAAAATCAGTGCTTATCAGTAGAATAAGAATAAATAACACTCTATCAAGGAGGGACTCAACATCCTGGCTTTGAGAACACCGCTTTACAAAGAAGGATACAGTCTGTAATAGTATGAAGGCAGTTTGGACTACCAACCTGCAAAATTTTCTCAACCAAAATCACATAAAGAGCTCCTTTTGTCTCAGTACCTTTGTCTGGATATGCTGGCTGTCCTTATTTTAGGAAATCAAACTCCCGTTATGCTTCTTAAAATAACCAAAGACAGACAGAGCATAAAAACTTTACCTTTCAGATTAAAAATCTTTATGCAAATACACCAAGAGGAAATGGAACAGTCCAAAATATACCATGTTAATTTTCTATGGCTATTCCAGATAAACATTAGCAACACATGGGCTACTTTTCAATGTTGGTATCAATATCAAAAGACTGGAAAATCTTGAAACACTGAAAGACCATCTGTGCATGCTAGCAACTGCCAAATTTGCAACTGTGGAACTGCTAATTCCATATTTTCCTGATAGATTAATGGCGACCATTTATCCAGAATAAATAAATGTGGAAGGCCTGCCTTCCCCCTTCCCTGCACCTCATCATATTACTGATTTCCACCAGACTACTAAGCACATTAATGCAAGTAAGCCTCTGTCTGCATTCAGAAATTATCACATTTGGTAGAGAAGAAGTGTTTGGCATTGCCAGCTTCGTAACACTGAAGTTAAAAAGAAATATATTCAGGGAACTCCAGACTACAATCAACACAGATAAAGTGCTGTTGAAGGATTTTTCTTTCCTTTCCCTGACTTAAATGTAACCTAGTTGCAAGAAAGCAAAGATATTTTACACACACAACTACTCCTCTTTCACCATGTGCATTTATCATATTTCTTTTGAGAGGCATGTCAGACACATATATTTAGACTCATAGCTTGCTAATTTATGTCAGCTAGTGTAAAATTATAGGGTGGAGAGTAAAGTTGCAGCATCAAACCTTTATATGTGCATTGAAGGAAATTTTTCTACTATACAGTTAGACTTCCACAATCCACAATTTGCTAATCTTTCCACTTAGCAATTTGCAATCCTGCGTGCACATACATGCATTCACAAACATACATCCTTCACACAAAAGAATGGTATTTCAATGAGCTCTCACATTATTCAGACTACACTGATTCCTATAAAATATATTACTGTAGCTGTGCCTCCTTATATCTAACAGCGTGTTTAATCTACAAAAATCTAACTACATATATCTAACACATTATCTATCACTTGGATGATTTCATTGTGTGTTCATGGGGTGATAATTGCAAATTTGCAATGAAAATAGTATATAATCTTGTTAAATATATTTCTTTAAGAGGAAGAGATATGCCTTTGCTGTATATTTGCTGTCCCCACTCATTGTAGCTCTAGGTTTTGTTAAGAGGTATAAGTTGATAAAGCCTGTTGGTGCATTTGCTGACGTACCTTATCCTGAATGACATTTTCATGACATATTACAGCTAAAAATAAATAAATTGCTAAGGACTGGGCATCCCACTGGCAAGACATGAGCTTGCCACATGCCAAGAGAAGCATGCACTCCATGGAATTGTAGGAGCAAGGCAGAGCATTGCCGCTATGCAAGCTCTGCCAGAGATGTCTGTTGAAGTTCTTTGCTACTTTTGTAATAGTCTCTGTCGTCTCTCCTTTTTTGTAAATTCATATTAGTTTAAATACAAAGCCTGGAAATTCCTCCAAGTGAAGCACAAGTGAGGAGACACACAAGCTCCCTAATCCTAACAGACAGAAGAGTAAGGTAGAGCAGCATAGTTCACCTTCAGCCCAAAGAACTAGAAGATGAAGCATTTTGCTTTTATTTTCTACTAAGAATTTTGGTTTTATTTTCTACTTTATATTCCACTATTTACTACACCATTGTTTCTAATATGCTAAATTAGCAATATTAAGGTTAAACTAACCTAAAAGAAATAACTAAAATAATCAAAGAAAGAAATGCAATCTCCTTCTCTCCAAGATGCTTTTCTCTATCTTATTTATTTTTCCAAAGACAGATGCAAAAAGCCAAAGTCTTATACTTTCTAAATAGCTTTCAAAAGCCTGGACTTCTCTTGAAACCTTTTGTGTTTTTATTTCATTGCCTGCAATGCTCTGTGCTAGATTTGCTTGCTATTTGCTGAATTTTTGCATATATAAAATGATCTTTTTTGGGTGCAATTGCTGTATATTTACATCAGCGTGATGAGCAAAGTCAATCACATATATCCATAAATTAATGAGAATATGAAATAGAACTTTAATTATTACTTAATAATAAACTCTGATATTAGTTAAGTGAAAACTTAATGGGGCTTAGTGGGACTTCAGGAGATTATGAAGTATCCTTGAAACATGGTTATTTCCTATTTATGGTTTTTACAGCCCTGACTGGGTCTAAAGTGACAAGCACCAAGCTGTAACATTCAATAAGTTGAAGAAATAATATGTTCACAGCTTTAGAAACACTGACTGCACCTGCTTGTTCATGCACACAGTGGCAATGTCATCATTTTGAAGGGAACAGGTTATTCAGTTAAACAAATACATCCATAACTAGGAAGAAGAAGAAAAAATTCAACAACACAGAAGGCAGTTAAAAAATAAATGAAAATCTGTTAAAAAAAGAGGAAATCCTCAGTTAGCTTATCCAAAATTTTATGGAGGGAAGAAAGCTTGACTCTTTTAAGCCAATACTGTTTACAGTTGTTGCAATGAAAATTCTAATTTTGTGCTCTAATGAACACAAAATGATCCATAGTCAACCTTGGCAAAACTTATAATGACTGTGTAATTGAAGTGACTTCGTCACATCAAGAAAATATTTCAAAAAATTGTAGGAAACTGCCAAAAAATAAAACTCTGGGATGGATAGTATGTGACAGAGGCAGCCAGATCATCTTTGCTGCGTGGTACATGTTGGGATTATAAAGCTGTGAGGTATTTGTCTGCAGTTGCTCTTCTTACAGCATATCAAGACTAATTGTGAATTACAGCAAGTGCTTTGTGGTGAATATGTGACCCAGAATTTTCTTTTTAAAGACACTGCTTGTGCTGTTACACTCTCTGGCACAATCTACATGCATGGGACATGCTATATGGATGAATCCATATAGCCAGGTGAATCTCTATGCACAGGTTGTGGGTAACACTTGGTGGACCTTGAGAGAATTCCTTCATTTTGTAAATTTACAGAGAAAGGGCAACAAAGAGAGAATGGGATTGGCCCATTAGGGAGGATACAGCTTCAAACTCTGGAATGGGTAGAACATTCTCCAAGACACCAGATTTCTCCAGAAATATCCCTGGCAGAAAAGGCGAACACTTGTCTTGCAGGTTTATGCTCACCATGATGCATGTTCTGGGCTTTTTATTCTGTGACTCTCTTCCCACTCTTCCCCATATCCTGACCTCTGGCAGGGTCTGTGCCTTCATCCTCCAGCAGGCAAAGCCCTTGGCTCCCTCCCTCTGCCTGCAAGGACATCTCCCCACTGCCCAGGGATGGGCCAGAGCTGATGGAGAGAAGGTAAGGACCCGGAAAATAGCAGTTCTGTGTTAGTAAAGCATGTTCATATTTAATAGATGCCATGCTGAAATACAGAGGGATCAATTCATATTTGAAGTCCAAATTCTCCTCTAATCTAACTCCACTTACACAGAACTTGTCTTTAAGTATCATAGTTCTGATTTCAAATATGACTGACGAAATATTTTCTATTTACTTATCACAACAGTGACTTCAGTAAGCACCTGGGAAGCACTGTAAGACCATCCCCAAGTGCAGTTCTAAACACTCATTTTTGAGTTTTCCTGAATGATCCTGGATTGGGCACTGAAGCATCTTTAGGAGAAATAAATAAAAAATTCCTTCCCATTTTCACTGTGGTAGGAATTTTTCCAGACATCAGTATTTCAGAAGACTTTTTACAGCCCTCTTTCACTTGAAGGACAAATCTGATTTGACATGAAGTTCCATTATGCAGAAGCTGTTACATGGGATGACACTGGTTATTGAGAATTGAAATGAAGTGAGAAGAAGCTAACACCAACTTGTATGAAATTCTGCTGTCTTTGAATGACACAGGGAACTCAATATATCTAATCATCATTTAGGGAACCAAACTACAGTTGTATTGCAGGAGGTTGCTACTTGATTGCTAGACCCAAAAGTGCTAAGCCATATGCCACTTATTTCTGTGTCTAAATAGCTTACTGTGATTGATACTGAGAGTGGCTCTCCTCTTCACAGTGAAACAATAATGAAAACAATAGGAATTAGGGTACAGTGGATACAGATTATTTTTTACAGTCTTAATTTTCAACCCTGTCGCTTCCCTGAGCTTAATGTAATTTTTTCTTTAATGAATTCCAGCACATGCTCTGTATTTTCCCAGCAGAACACTAGCTTTTGCATAGACCTTAGTGTGCAAGCTGCATCCAGTATTCTTTTTCTCTTGCTGCTGCTGGTGTGTGGCCAGAAGAGCCTGATTATAAGGGTTTGCTGTTGGCCTTGAGTGCAAAAAAAATTTCCCTTCTTTCTTTAGAAATATTTTTTTCCACTGTCCTTATGCCAATCTCTTTGATTTTTCTTCCTCACTAATCTGTCTCCCTGAATCAGCTTTTTCCCAGTGCCCCTGCAGCCTCCTCACACTCAAAGTCGCCCCAAGGTCAGCGGCGGGCCCTGGTCCGCGGCACTCCACGTGTTCCTGCTCCCAGCTGGAGGCAAAACGTGCTGTGTTTCCAATATGCTCAGTTTCCACTTGACGAGGCCTGGAAGCTGCTGCACAGATCTGAACTCAGGTGCCACAGTCAAAGAGCATGTCACGACATGGCCTTTCTGCTGTGACAGGGCCCGTGAGCGGGCAGGGCGACTGCAGGAGCTGATGCTCCCATTACAGTGCAATGGGAGAGTTGCACAGTTTAACACAGCCTCGACGCAGAACACAGCACAGAAATCAGCCGTGACATCGCAAGCACCCCCGCTCCAACTATGCTAATCTCTTCTTTAATCCATGATCTCTGGTAGTCACATGGTGTTACAGCGAAGCGCTCTGCACTTAAAGGAATATCTGCAGCTTTCCTGCCACTATTGATAAAAATGTTTAATACTCTTGTTAGGAGGTGCAATTTGATTACCGAACTGTTATCCAACAAATCCTGAAAACAATTCAAAGTAAATTTCCCTAATATGTCTATTTTTCTATCCAGCCAGAAGGGTTGCTAATGAATTTGCTGCTTGACTGCACAGACAGATTGGGAACTATAACTGTGCTGGCGTGGGCAACATGGCACTGGCACCAAAAACCTATTTGTACCCATGCAAAATACTCTCTAGAGGTATGTCTTTCATCCAGAGGTGATTTTCCAATAAAATCAGCCTCGATTATTGCAAGCACAAGAGCAATCCCTGAGGGAGTATATCAGGCAATTCAATACTAGGAAATGTTGTACTAGGCAAAATTAACCTTGTAGCAGTGTTATTTCGTGAAACATTATCTAGCTTTGCCTTTCTTTAGTATTCATTGGTCATAAATGACTGGAATATTTTTCTACTTCTTTCACTTAGAACAAGATCATTATTTTTTGCAGTTGTATTTAAAAAAAAATGCTTGAAAGACACCTGTTTTCCTTTTATTTCACTTACTGCCGAAGTAAAGGACCTTTTGCAATATAGCAGCATGTTTTCTAGGGCATTTAAAAGGCGATAACAAGGAGGACCATGTTTACTCAGACCTATTTTTTTGATCATACTAAACAGAGGAACCTTACTAGATATATAACCACAAGGCCACAAGCCAGAAAGAAAAGGAAACTTCATTGTCGCCTTGCACACCAAGGAGAAATAGGAGAAAAGCCAGGGAAATTTGTGAAGTTTTACAGTCCAAAGGACAGCAGACACAGGCCCATAGATTTCAAAGATACAGCTGGGGAAATACAAATTGCAAAGATACAGCTTCAGTGAAATCCCACTGCATTGTAGTTTTATCCACTGCCTCTTACCAAGCTCTCCAAGGCAGGGATCTTCATCTGCATAGTGTCTAGAAAATGCTTGAATCTAACTGAACCATATAGTCTTATACATACTCTAACAGTAACAGTTTTGCTCTGGTAATTTATCTTCCAGTAGCACAAAAATGGTGTGACAGTGAAATTCAGGGGTACAAGATCTGAATGCTGGTTCCTATGCTGGATTCAGCCAGCACAGGTTCTCCCAGTTATATCAGGATCAGGACTTTCCTTCAGTTTTCCTAGCATTTGTTGATTGGTCGCAATATTGGAAACACATTTTTAACACATTAATATAAAAAAGATCACAGGTACTTAGAAAATAGTTGTTATTTGATGCAATGTCCAAAGCAAACACTCAGAATAATGGTCTGAATAAATGCTAAGTAATTTAAAATAAAAAATAATATCCAGGAAGACAAATATAAAATCTATAAGTATCAAAACCACAGGATGAGTGAGGAGGAACAAATGGGTGCTTCTTTGATCAACAGCAGATACATACTAAAACTTTTGAAAAACTAAAAATATTGATATTAACTAACTTTTTTCTCATCAAGAAGAGTCAGACAAAATAAGGTTTTGTTTGGCTCTTTCATTTTTTCACCACTTTTAAAAATGGACCTAAATTTAATCTTGAGAAGTTGCATCCCAATGAAGGTGTAAAAATGTTTTGAAAAATAAAAAAAGTGACCCAGTTAAAATGAAAATACCTTTTTTTCCCATCAGCTGCAAGACTCCTGACAGATTTTATAGAAATGCATGATTAGCCTTGATCAGCTGGTATATATATGTCTCTGTAAATACAAGGATCCAAATATAAGGGTTCTCCAGGTGTCTGAAGTTCTGTGATAGCTACTGAGCACCTCAGCAGCTGAGGGATATCTCACAGATGGATATAGCCAGTGGTGCTTGATATTGATGGTGTGCATTCAGATTTGTAAGAGATAGAGTGAACAAGCTCTCAGGGTCTGTCCATCTCATCGTCTTGTAAGCAAACACTGTGCACTACACAGGCCACGTGGTGATTTAACCATCTCCTATAAATTACACAATCAAATTGGAAGCGTTTCACTATAAAAGTGCATTATACCCATTTGAAAAACATGTGTTCCCTCCAGGTACCTGTTGTGGTGGTAGCTGAAAACCTTAATAAAGCACCACCTGTTTTATATTTCAGGACTTAGACAATGTGACTCATTTGTACATTTTTAAGTCCAAACAAACTGCTAGTCAACTAAATTATAATTTATTACCCCAGGCTACAGACTTTTAATACATTCTGTGGTTGGAACAGGACGGATTTACTGCTTTGGGCACTGCCAGTAGTTATTACGCATCATTTCCCTAGAAATAAAAATAGCCCTACTGTGGTTATCCTTTGGACTGATAAAAATTTATCTAACAAGATGTGTCAGAGGAACAAATTCAGAAAATAAAGGTAAAATATTAAATAGACTTATTTTTTAATGTCTAAAGTACTACATCTTCTAGCTGCTGTGATGACTTTGGAGTAAAGCAAATGGTACTGCAAAAAGGAAAAAGTTATAAAGGAGCAATTGAACTCTGATAAAACCACATGGCGATAGCTGAATTGTCAGAGCTTTGCAAGAGTCAAAATTTACATAAAAATCAGTATTTAGGGATTAATGCAGTATCATAAAAAAAGACTTAAATATGTGCATTTCTTTGCAAACAGTTGAAAAGCAGGAGTTCTACAATCCAATTCCAACACTAGCCTTTAACTTGTGAGAGTAAAGTAATCCTTTGCAACATTTCTAGAATTCACATTCTGCTGAGGAAATGCAGCCCCTAAATAAAGCTCACTGGGAATCAGCAGCAGCCTGTGCCTCTTGGTTCCAGAGCGACACTGCAGGTGCCGACTCCGCTGTGAGTATGGTGGGTCTGCACAGACTCCAGCTGGCAGTCTGGGGCATTTGGAGATTTTTGTGAAATTTTGGAGGGGCTTTATGGCAGGGGCAATAAACCAATCCCATTGACCAATCATTGCACCTGTGAGGATGCTACAGTGGACAGACTAGGAGGATCAGGGGCTAAAGAACATTGTCTATAATTGCCTGTGAGCAGGCTTTTTCCTGGATTTCTGCTGGAGATTTGAGTGCTTTTGCATGCTAGACTTAAAGTATTAAAACATAAATATGAATGGATTTCTTCGAGAAATGAATATGGGCAGGCAGTTTAGGCACTATGTTATAATGGATTTTTAGAACTAATTGAATTGGTGCTTTCTGATTTAACAGTTTGCCAGAAATAGTCTGAAGAGAAATGTAAGGAAGGAAGGTTTAGAATCAGAGATAAACAGCTGACATGTGGAAATTGCTTGGGAGCTTTACTGAGAATGAGTTATAGCAGGTTTGGGTTTTTTGTTTCTTTAAAAGCAGTTTAAGTCCTTTAGCAAATGTCCTGTCCATATAGACAAATGTCCACAGGTACCTCTGGCCCCAGGTGCCTATGTAACCATGTATATACATAT
>VZTT01002709.1:89578-130935 GCA_013400855.1 Buphagus erythrorhynchus
CTTTTGTATCCCTGAAACTTATCTCAAGAGTGCTGATATTTTGTGGTCTTATTATTAAGGTCTCTCTCTCTCTCTCTCTGTACGAGGTGTAGTTTTAGAATGCAGTGCCTGATTGTTACTTTTGCAATGTTCACTTGCTCAGCCACAATGGACAGNTTGCCCATGGGTATGGCCTCACACAGTATAATATAAACTGCTGCATTGCAAGTCACCAGCAGAATTGAAACTGCATCAAGATAAAAAATCTTGATTGTTTATCCTGTTAAGCCAATGCATCTTTGCACACCTTTGATTCCTCTGATGCTCCACCTAAAGCAGCTTCTTGCTATGTGAACAAAGAAGATCCAATGGACAGGCAGATACCTCAAGATACAGCCCTTGTACCCCTGCTCATTTGCAATTTATGCCCTTAAGTTTTCCTTTGTGATAAAGGCCTTCATCTCATTTCTTTGATAATTCAACCTATCCTTAGTCTTCTCCCTATTTTAAGTAAATGAATAGTTCCGTAGACCTGCGAAGCAAAAGGGCAGAGTCACAGAGTACCAGCAGTGGCAGTGAATTGATGTTGCTGCTGTTCATGCTGCCCATTTATTTCCTGTGCAGGAAATACAGACTTTGAGGATTTAAATTCATATTGAACATTACATCTATACTGAATGCTAAATATATTAGAAGCAGACAGCAGAGACAACAGAGGTAAACACGCATGAAGTAACTCTTTGCTGACCTTGGTCTGGTTTAGTACATTGCTCAGATGACTTAGCCAATTAGTGAATCACACATTTCCAAAAGTTAGACTTAATAGTATTGCCATGAAATTGGTAATTTTGAAAAGCAGGCACACTCTCCACCCTGCTCAAACCAGAACACCCTGCTCAAATCAACTGCACTGTCACACTGTGGTCCTGACCTGTCCCTGTGTGCAGGGAGATCTGTTCTGAGAAGATTCATCCTGTCAACACAAAACAGAGCAGCAAACCTTGCAGTGGCAGATGAATTCATCCTAAGAAATAGAAAGGTGTGTGTTTAGCTTTCATTACTGTTTGCTTTCTGGAATACCTCCAGGAGAGATCAACTTTCACTTTTCTCCTTAATTCTGGCTGACAGAAGCTAATTACTGCATTTATTATGCCCTTTCCAGCACCTACTTTAAGCTTTTTCTGGACACCTATGAGTCTCTCCTTCAGCCTTTTGCAACTCTCCCTGTCTCAAACCCAGCATCAGCACTATCCTCTATTGGTGTAAAAAACTCCCCCGAATTCAGATTTTGAAGTTCATAGATGGTTGCTTAGGCTTTTATAGAAGAGCAGTGCAGCAGGATGGCCAGTGTAAGAAAATCAGACACTTCACCAGAATTCTTCACAAGACATTCATGATAAAAATCCCACTCCCCTTCTGAAGAGAAAAGGGAGTTAAATGTGTCCCATGTGGTCAGATTGGTGAGTGTTGAGCAGAGAGATGGTCTGCAGGTATCACAGATTTCAGATTTATTTTACAGGACAGTGTGGCCAAGGCAGGCTCTTCTCTTAGAGACAACAAGGCTGGGGTTGATCAATTCTCTCACCTGCTGCTGTCTCTGCTTTGTTGCCAGAACACTACAGGGCTTTTGCATAAGTAGCATACATAGCAAGAGGCTATGGTGAAATACATTTTCCTCATGCTTTTAATAAAGACTCCTTTACAAAAAATTGTATGCACAACCATACACACACACAGAGAGTACATGGCCCATCCTGTGGACCGAAAGCCTCATGTCCCTCTTCCAACCCAAAAAGGCTGGCAGATCTCCAGCATCAGGTTCTTATGGCTGTACTGAGGAACAACCTCTATTTAAGTAGTGACAGAGGCATCAGGGGTTCTAAAGCTTCTCTCTCACATGAATGATGTCTTACAATGGGGCTGACAGAGCTTGGTAGCTTCAGGCTGGTGGCAGAAGCGAACTCAAGAGCAGCCCCTGTTAAAGAGTGCTGGGAGATTATGGAGTACCTTCATACTTCTGGGGAAGAGAGGAGAAGGCTTCTTGAAGATGTATCATGTAAAACTTTTCAGCTAAGGCATTTCATTCCTACTTCGTTAGGTTTGCCTGCCTGCCAGCATTTCTTTTCCTCTATTGTTTTCTTTACAGTGGTGGAAGGTTTTTGACACTGAGCTGCCAGTGTCAACCCACGGAAACACTTGGAAAAGGTGAAGCAGTGGGAGGGATGGAGTTCCTCCAGCTTCTGTGCTCGTCTGGGCAGATGCTGCTCCAGAGCCCAGGCAAGAGCACAGCTGCAAGCTGCAGGGGCAAAGTCCTTCCTGATCTGTACTCCTGTGTGCTCTACAGCAACCAATTTTCCTGAGTGTTGTATTAATTTCCTTCCTCACTGATGGAATAATCCACAGTAACAACATGTGTGAAAAAAATTACATGTGATTCTGTGAATTTGAACAAGTTAAAAGCTTTTGATAACGCCGTGTGTTTTAGTGGTGTGCTGTGCTTTTTGCAGAAGGCTCAGCCCAGATCTCAGGGTGGCTACTGAAAGCTTCTGCTGATAATAAACAAATGATATGAACCTACATCATAACCATGTGAATTATGATCTTAGATATGTCAGTCATCAAATCTCTTAGTACCAAAGATTTGCTTAACAGAAGCTGCTTCAACCAGTGTTGTGCACAATAGAATAATTTGAATAACAATTTAAAATGGGCCAAGGTAGCAAGAAGGGACATGAAAGGATTTTTCATGGTTAGAGACTGACAAGGTTGGAGAATTAGTAGACTGTATTATCCTAATAGCTTCTATTTTCATTAATGGCTTAATGAAAACATTTCCCTACAATTATAAAGCATGACTGCAAATTTTAAACGCTGGAATGTGTATTCTTTATCAAAAACACACTGCTGTGGCTACAACTGATGCTGCACCACTCTGGGATTTCAATGGAACCCAATGACAGATAAACCGTTTACATTAAAAGACTTTATCAAAGTTATTTTGCACCTAGTTTCATCCTAATCCATCTGATTTTTCTATAGCTTTGACAACATGACCTCTCTCACAGTGTGTGCAGAATTGATGTCATTACTGAAGAGCTGTTCTTCAGCTTTTCTGCTGATAACAAAGTAAATGGAAATGTGGAGAAATCTTGGGGAGGTAAACAGCTTGTTCAGGATCCAGCTAAAAAACTGAAAAAATACAACAGGTAAGGATATCTATTGTTACAAGAAAAGTAATGACTATTGCACTTTAAAAAAGTGTTTATATGGTATGATGAAGGCATATTATGCTTTAGAACTTCATAAATTCTAAAATATTTACCTTGAATAAAGGCATCAAAACCTCAGCATGCATTAAACGAATTCTTTTAAGACTCAGCTAAAAAGTCAAACATTTTTAATTTAATTACCTAATACTAATCTAGCAAAAAAGAATTACGTTTATGTAAAATACAAACAATAGACCCAGGCCATGGATTACATCCATGTCTTGTATTTCTAAGGTTTTCAGAAAAGTGGCAATCACTAAGGGGAGAAGGAAAAAAAATCAAGTAGAAAAGAAAAACATCTTATTGATTTGTTCTGCCAAAACCACTATATACACAAAATACTGAAAATGGAGGAGGTCTGTAACTAGTATCAAAGTTTCTTTGGTTCAAAAACACACAGAACACTAGCAATGTGCTTTAACTACACATTTAAAAGGTTAACAGGACTATTCCTTAGGCAGAAGAACAAAGAGGAGCTGGTTAAAGAAAATTGGGTACACCACAGCTACTTAAAATACTGTATCCAGGCACAAGTCATTTGGATGACTTTGAGCTCAAAGCTTATTTGAATTATACAGAGGTGTTTTAGAGAACAAAAATACTAACCTGTGTTTTATCTAAGCTCTTTCAGCTGAACTGAGCTACTAATTAAAAATCTTCACTATTCTTCCTAATTTCTGACATACTTTTTTAACAGAGTAATAAAGCTATCTCAAAAGCTGTGTCCTTCCTCAGAGAAGAGTGTTAATATTAGCATCTCTGAAATGCCTTCTCATCTCCTGGTTTTACTAACAGCATGTCTCTCATCTGCCTTGATTATACCTCTTGTAGCCAGTCTGAACATCCTGTGCCATACTGAATGCAGTACTGATGCATGTGCCAATGTTCCTCTCAGTGACACCACCACAAGAGTTCACAATCCAGGCAATGCTTACATGTAACAGTAACTCTCAAATAATACATTAAACAGATGTGTACCTGATATTATAAATATGTGACATAAAAATCTATTGGGTTGGTCAGTGTACATATTAAAAACCATTCAAGTAGGTCAAATTGTGGATAACTTAAAACTTTAGAGACAGCAATTTTAATAAAACTGTCAATACAATTTTCTTTGTAAAAACATTTGACACTGATTATGCTGCTTATATTGAAAGAGAAACACAAGGTCTATATCTTAAGATCTTTTATTGAACTGTGAGTGCCGCATCAATAGCTGCTTCTCAGCTGTAAATGAAAACTGATTCCAGATCTAACCCATCGTTTTCTACATATATTTAATCCCCAAACACCCACAGTGAGACGTAAGAATCAGCATTTTGTCTATGGGACAGAGCATGTGTCACATGGCCAGCACTGGAGGGACTGTGGTTGTGTAAGATGCAAGTGGGTAAATGCAGCAGCACCTCAATGCAAGGGCCAGAAGGTGGTAAGAGGAGTTGGTAGCTGGGGTGGGGTCATTGTAATTTGCTGCACGCTCTACTGCAATGACCTACATGGTCCAAAGCTTTACAGATCTAAAATCTGAAGGCACCTGCAATGAACATCTCTCTGGACCTCCTGTAGGTTGCAGCCCAAAGATTTTCTCTCAAAAATTTCTGTATCAAGCCCACAGCTGCCAGAAATCTAAAAGAAAAAGAACCCACAAAGTTTCCATGCAACTTGCAGCAGTTTGGCACTAGGAGGTTGAATCTGCAGTCAACTCTCACTTGCTGAAGCCTCTTAAGCCCTCTGAGGTGAAATCGAAGTGTACAGTCTCAAACAGAATTTTCTTGGTGATATGTTGCTAGGCCATCATCATGTATGCCTTAACCAAAATAAACACAACACTTACGTCAAGCAGCGTTCTCCAAATCATGTTCATAACTTTTAGGAGCAATTTCTAGTTATTCAAAATTCTGTTTGAAAAGGGAATGCCAAAACTGGGCAGCACAATCAGTAACAGTCTTGCAGTATCATCCACTGAATTCAACCTGGTAGCTCCTATCTTATCCAGAAACGAAGCACAACTTTTCAGTTACATGACTGACTGGAGCTTTTGTGTGGCTGTGCTCCTCCTCAGCAGTGAGGAGAAAAGGAAGGAGATCTGTGACACCTGAAATAGTACAAGGCCCACAGACCCCTCAGTAAATGCAATACTGAGGGGTATTAATAAGGGTGCTTGTTCATAGGAGTGAGGGAGGATAACAGAAGAGCTTTGTTTCTTGCAGCCAAGTTTCTAACAATCCTCCACCTTGACAAATGGACTACTGCTAGTCTCAGAACATAGGCTGATAGATGAAACTCTCCCCACATACTAGACTTTCACTAGAAGTTGATATCCAAGTACATTTATGGATCAGTGTCACTACTGTCCTGTAAAAATTGAAGGGTCCAAGCAATTCTCAAAGGACAAATCCTAAGGCTCCCTGCTGACCGCCGCTACCAAAGAATTTTGATTTCCTTAAAATTAGAGTAGCAATAAAGGAAATAAACTTGATCTTTACATAGTGTGTTGGGGTTTTTTGAATAAAAGTGAATAAATGCCGGCTCATGCTTCACATCGGCTGCAGGCTTATAGCAGAAAAAAAATCATAAAGACTGTAAAGACAATGATTCCATTTCCTTTTAGAAATGCTGCATAAACTGCTAGAATGATTTTGAGTTGAGAGTTTTAATCTTTTCACTCCCTACCAGAATGAGCATTTTTATACCTGAATAACAATGGTCATTTGACTACAAAATATTTATATCGAAAAAGCCCTTGAAGTTACTTTTTTGTTGTTTATGTATCTGACCAGTGGGCCAGATCAACCTTTCTTCCAATTTCCAATCCCTTCTCCTCAAAGAGATGTGGCAGAGGCTGCTGAAGTGTAATGAATGAGAGATGCAGCAGAGTCCTGCTGCTCAGAATTGCAAGGCCTTACTTAGCCTGCCAAAAATTTAAAGGCAGACACTTACAGTCATTAATTCAGGAAACTTAAAAAGCTGTGAGCTTATAATTTTCTCTATACCCTATTTGTAATACAAATAGAACAGATGCAACCATACATATGTAGCATACACAGGAAAGCTAATGTTCCCTCGAAGTGCAGGGCATTTAAGAAATGTTCTCAGTGTGCTTGTGTCCAGTTACTTTATTTGGAATCCCTAAGGATGCAGGTCAGTTAATAGATGACACCAAACTGGGTGGTCAATGGTGGGCTTGGTAGTGCTCAGTTAAGAGTTGGACTTGATGATCTTAGAAGATACTTTCTAACTGAAATGATTGTATGAAAAAAAATAAAAAAAATTTTCAAAGTAGTACAAAATTTTGAAAAACTACATGAATGTTCCCTATGGTGCTCTCGTTTGCAGCCTATGCTGTGAACGTATTACTGGGAAGACACGCAGTGGTTTGGAGCAGTCTGAGGCTTCCTACAGCTTGGACACATCCCCACAACTGAAGAGCCCAGGCTGCAGGCCCTGGCCTGGAAGCAGGGACACTGTTCACTCACACGATGTCACCTTGGTGAGAGGCATGTCCCACTCTGTCAGCAGGCAGGGCTCCAGAGCTGTCAGAACGCCTCTGTGCACTGTGTTCTTTCCTGCTTGGGATTAACACCAGAGATGACATCTGCTCAAGTCAGTGAGGGCTTTTCATTTGATGTCAGCAAACACTGGTCCAGGCATTTGCTTCTTCATTCACCAGTGATAAGGGATTTCATCCTAGCAGCATAAACTGTGCAAATTTGGAACTCTGTAAATTATACTTAAGTCACTAGAAAACTATTATTGTAGGAAAACAGCAGTAACTGCTACTTGACAATATATTTCCATTTTTGTATTTTAGGCATCTCAGGATCACAATGTCATTTTACAGGACCATTTGGGGAAATTTGCAAACCTGATGGTGTCATAAGTCACCACGTTTGCACAACACCGCATTGCACAAGTACAGGATTTTGACCCTTTGGCTTCAGAAGACAGTGTGAGTATTGCCAGTGCTAAAAAATACTGACTTGTATGACTAAGGGGTCAACTTTCACCAGAAGGTAAATCTTTCCTAGCATGATCCTAAAGCACAGATGAGGTAGGCTGAAGGAGAACATTTAGGCGATTTAAAAATAAGTAAGAAAGAATGATTGGCCCATAATTAACATTTCCCAGACTGAACAGATGATCTTATGCTGAATTATAGCATTACCTTCTTCTCTATTGCAGACATTTAAACATTTGAGCCTATTGCATATATAAAGTAAAACGAAGGATGAATTTAACAAAAAGTTTCATTTTTTTTCTGATAAGAAAGTTGAGAATATGAATTTCACCAGCCTTCTTTCCCAGCATTATACATAAATATTTATAAGGTGGGAAGGATAAAGAATGACATGAGCCAGTTTTCTGAAAATGATTCTTCATTAACATCCCAAGTATATGGAGAAACTTTAAGTATTGATTTAGAGCTACATGCTGAGGGCTTTCCCTTTCACAAATGGGAGTTACTGGATTACTGTGGACTCCCAATCTTTACTCTCTGACTGGAACAAAAACTTACAGACCAAATTTTCTAGTGTGGGCTTGTATAAATGGATTGCAAAGTGCAAACAAACTCTGTAGTTGTGTTGGTGCTCTTACGTGGTCCTTTTACACACATTTCCAAAAAGCTCATCAATTTAGAAAATGGATGCAAAACAAGGGGAGGCTGTTCCACAGTTAGCTTGGTACAATGCGGGACAGAGACTCAGAACAAATTAGCTGTTCCTGGGTGATGTTCCATGTGGTCTCTAATTCAAAGGTTAATGAGTCACATTTTGGTTTAGTTTAATCCACTTCACAAAGTTAACCAGCAAAACTGAGATACATTCCTGTTTGAGAGTGTTTCCTCTAATGAGAAGGAAGTAAACAAGGTTTAAGCTAATGGATTCTGCAGCCCACCAAAATGCTTTTCATGCAAATATAGTAAGTCAACACACAAACAGATCCAACCAGTGAAATAACTTTGTCAGTTTAAATGGTCTATGCACTTATATTAAATGTATTTACCTGTTCATTGTCATCTTCATCACTGCTGAGTTTTAGATCATCCTCAAGCATTCTGAAAAAAAAAAGAGAAACAATACAGAATTACATTTAGTGCATTTACTTCATGTACAGTGGGCCAAATCTACACCTCAGCAAAGTCAAAGGAAAAACTCTCTTCCAAACAGCAAAATCAGACCTGAGGTAAGTAAACTGATGAATAATCCACATATGTATGTATTAGTACTTCTTTGTGATTCTAGGGAAGAACAAATTACTTTCAGGCTCATCCATGATGAAGTTTGGCGGTCAGCTGCTCTTTCATGTCCTCTTTTATTTCTGCATTGTCTCACAGGGATTAGTCCATATATACCTACATGTATTTCTAAATCAGAAGCGAAAATTCAGCTCTGAGACTGCTAAAACCTGAGAAAAAGTCATCCATGTTTCATTCTCAGTCTGGGGCACCACCAATTTCCTTTCTGGTAATCCTTTCTCAATCTCTACCTTATCAAACTGAGAATGCAAAGTGGATAATAGCAAGAAGAAGAGGTGCTTGTCTGAGGTTTGATGGGACCTCACAATTGTTAGTGTCCAAACGCAGACCAAACATTTTCCAAGCTGGGAACCTGCCAGTTCATACCACCATTTTTATTTATTTTTTAATACAGGGAAATCTCACTAGCCTGCACCCTGCCCCTGGTTAAAGGGGAAGGAAGCTCCTAAAAGATATGGCTGTCCCTATGCCTCCTTCCCTTCCTCTGGCAAAAGAAAGAGTTGAATTGCAAATTACTGTATTAACACTCATACGACTTCTTTTAATCCAAGACCTGGCTACAGGAAAATACATGGTGTAAGAAATCATGTTATGTGCTGTTACAGAGACAGAAAAGGTCTCTTATTTGGGGATCTGTCTACCTAGAGAGATGAGCAGTCAGGGTTTTTTTGTTTGAAGACCACCAGTAAATCATGGAAGCCTCCTGACACACGTAATTTTAAAGAGGGCACAATAATCCCAGTGTGGAAATTTTAGAACATTTGAAGCCCTGATGGTACCCTTAAAAAGTGAAGGAGATCTTTAAACTGGTTTGTGAGTCATCTGTCTTTCAGTGACCTCTGTTGTCAGGCAACCCAGTGGTTACAGAGTATCTGGACACATAACTACCAGTCATTAGCATCCTGATAAATGGCTGATGCCTCCCTGTAATATGTGAACCCATAAAAGTACAATGGCAGCATGGATTAAAAAAAAAAATCTTCTCTAAGTTAGTATTTGTGGAGTGTTGATCTTGTCTGGATGACAGGTGCCCACCAAAGCTGCTCTATCTCTCCTCTCTTCATCTGGGTAGCAGAGAGAAAATGTAACAGAAGGCTTGTGGGTCGAGAAAAGGACAGGGAGACATTACTCAGCAATTAATGTCATGGGCAAAACACTTGATTTGGGGAAATCAATTAGAATTATTGTCAATGAAATCAGAGTAAGACAATGAGAAATAAAACCAAATGATAAAACACCTTCCCCCCACCCCTTCCCTTCTTCCTGGGCTGGACTTCGCTGACAATTTTCTCTGCCTCCCCTCTCACAGTGGTGCAGGGGGATGGGGAATGGGGGTTATGGTCGTAATTGTACATTGTCTCTGCAGGTACTTCCTCTTCAGGGGAAGGACTCCTCCTACGTTTCCCTTCTTCGTCCAGCATGGGGTCCTGCCGGCAGAAGCCAGCCACCCATGAACTGCTTCAACTTGAGTCCTTCCTACAGCCTGCAGCTCTTCAGGAACCGTCCCAGAGTGCGTCCCTTCTGTGGGTACATTCTCCAGGCACAGGATCTCCAGTGTGGGTCCCCCATGGGGTCACAAGTTCTGGCAGAAAACCTGCTCCAAGCGTGGGCTTCTCTCTCTGCAGGGACACAGGTCCTGCCAGCACAGTCTTCCCACAGCGTCACAGCCTCCTTTGAGCATCCCTTGCTCTGGTGTGGGCTCCTCCCCAGGCTGCAGCTGGATCTCTGCTCCCCATGGACCCCCATGTGCTGCAGGGGCACAGCTGCCTTTCCATGGGCAGCACCAGGGGCTGCAGGAGAACCTCTGCTCTGGCACCTGGAGCACTTCCTGCCTCTCCTTCTGCACTGATCTGGATGTCTGCAGGGCTGTTCCTCTCACATACTCCCACTCCTCTCTTCTAGATGCTGTTGCACAGCAATTCTTTTCCTTTCCAAAATCTGTTATGTCAGAGGTACTGCCACTGTCACTGCTGGGCTCACCCTTGGCTGGTGGCAGGTCCATCCTGGAGTTTGGCATTGGCTCTCCTGGAAATGGAGGAAGCTTCTGGCAGCTTCTCACAGAAGCTACCTCTGTAGCCCCCTTCCTACCAACACCTTGCTATTCAAACCCAATACTCAATTTTTCAGTAATTATTAATCTTTAGAGGCCTGGACTTTGGTGATGAAGAGAAACTTTTAATGCTGTTTATCTAATAGACACATTCATCTCCCCAGAGCCATTACTTGCTGTACCATTCTCAATGTATCGCTGTGCCTTGATCTATCCACAATCCCTGATTGTTATCTGCAAGTCTCATTACACCAGAAAGACAACACGCCCAGGAAACTGAGACCATTTTCATACAGGACTATATCATTCTGACTCTTAACCCTAATTCAATTCTACACTCCTATTTTGAAACCTACATTTCACTTTAATGTGTAAATTATCCTCTGCTTTAAAGAATCACTGCTAGATAATGCATTCTCTATTGTTATTTTTTAATGCAGATTTAAGTGGATATAATGCAAAGATATTTTCATGAATGAAACCCAAAGGGTGGTATGTTTTCTTTCTTTCAGCTATTGGGTGGTTTGGGTTTTGAGTTCTTTTGGGTTTGGGTTTTGGTTCCTTTTCATTTGTTACATGTTTAATTCCTTTTTGACATACCCTGGCAGAAATAAACCAAAAAGGACAAAAGAAATTCCATATTGGATAAATGAAAAGAATGAAGACGAAAACATAAAAAAGATAAATGGATACACTTACTAAACTAACTGTACAGCCATCTGAAATGGCTGATTAATAACTGTCCTCATACAGCCTATACTGCAGATACTTTCTAACAAGTACAGTAAGTGCAAGACATGTTTATTGAATATTGAAAAATATAAAATTGATATAAAACATTATTAGTAGGAAGGACAACCAACCAAGAGTTGGTTTCAGAGAAACTAAATTTGCAGTACTTACAAGTTCCCTTCAAGAGACTAATAGATGTTTAGACAACTACAGAGAGGAAAAAAATTGGATTTTGGCATTTGTTTAGCAGTTCAAAGCTTATCACTCGGAGTATATAATTCTTCTTAGCTCCTTCTGCTAAATGAAGAATACGTCATGCCATTCAGTTCCAAAACTCAAAGCTTAAACAACTAAACCAACCAGCTTCTAAAATGTATCACATTCTTTTGGCAGATGGAATAATTGAAGAGAAACTGCATATAGTATCAACCAGAAATATATGGTAGCCAGAGAAGCAAGGAAATAAATTGAAGATGCACAGTACATGCAAATGTAAAATGCTGAACATTTCAAATAACCTGCTCCCAGAGAATATTGGTAAGAAAAAGTAGTATTTTACAGAACGCAGAGGACTAGATGGTGTTCCACAATTTTAAAATGTGCTTAATATTCTGAAGACATGGGTCACAGTAGCTTGTACTCTTTAATGTTTCTATTAACTCTCATTTATAAGCAAGTACCATCTGATTGCACTCAAACCCCAATAAGGACTTTTTAAGATTGCCAGCAACCTTAATTCAAGGTAACTATTTCACTATCAAATCTAGAAAGGTATTTTAGCTTCAAAGCTCTGAGACAGAAGAGCTCTGTATCTACAGCTCTCCAAAACACTGTCTGGAAGGTCTGAATGTGAAATTAGGCACTCTTGAGTGAGAGGTCCCTCTAAATACCGATATGATCTATTTTGCTCTATGTAATTGTTCACCTCAGAAGCACCCGGACTGGAGATTACAGAGTATATTTGTTATTAAGATCAGGACAGCTATTAATAAAGGTCAATATGGAGACTACGTTAAAAATACAATGAATACTGCCAATGAGGGCAAATCAAAGAGAAAACTGCCTGTATCAGAAAGCTACCTCCAGGGGTGTTATGAATTCATTTTATTTCCTATTCTTCTCTGACCCAGCTGACATTATTATTTAACATACATGTACTTGTTTGTCTTTTCATCCATAGCTAATGCAAAACACCACTTTAGGGAAAGAATAGGATTAAATAGGATTTTTTTTATTTCATTATTAGAGCAATGCCATTTACTATAACAGTTGAAGCTGTGTCAGCACATTTATTATAATCTACAATTTTCAGAGGTTTATAATTTGGAATGTGAAATTATTGCAAAGCAGAAATGTTGGGACAAAGCAACATAGTTATCTGTGGTGTAAGCAAGGGCAATCTCATTGACTGACTACAATACTCACTTCCTCCAGGGATAAATTTGCTCCCAAAGCAGATTGTTCCCACATTACAAATGTAGCTAGACAAATGGCTGAATAAGGGCTTTATTAGGATGGGTTCTGTAAAAGTCACACTAGAAATAGTAAGAACATGAACACTGAAAGGAGACTTGTAGACCATCCTGACTTTTGAGTTCAGTGGATGTTTTGTGTGACTTTTTTCAGTGGGTGTTTTGTGCACACCAGACCTGCTGATTTGGGATCCTGTCAACAAGCAGGTGAGGATTTGATTAGGAGACATGAGATAATTAATTCCCTGAAAAAGCACTGCCACAGTGTTATTCCATTTCAGTTACTTTTACAAAAGACTCTGTACTTCTTAAAGAAGGATTTTCACTGTATCCTTTTTTTGGTTAGATGTTTAACGTATTTAAATGCTTTTAACGAATGAATAAGGTCTTGATTGCTGATAGATGTCTGTGCATGCTATATATTTCTTCCTGTTCTGGTTGTGGAGGGCTGGGATGAGAGTCTGCTGTGTTTATAGTAACATGTTTGGTGATACAGCTTCCTTAAGGAGGAAGTGTTTAAAAAGGAGCATGGATAGAATAAGGTTCTGCATGTCTAATTTTCTCTGGGATCAGTTCACCACTGCACTGGGTCTCACTCCAGTGAAAAAAAGCCTTGCGGGAATGAAATGGATGGAGGAAAGGGAAGAGGGTGCTGCAAACAGACAGCCAAGGGAATACTGGGCAATTCCCTAATCCTGAGCTGCCAAAAAAATTAACTCTCTCATGTCAAAATACATCTTTACAAAATGCATATCCCATCTGAGTCATATCACAGCAAACAAAAGTGTTGATTCTGCAGGAAGAAGGACATGCTGTGGTGTTAACCAGACATACAGACATGCCATTCTTTTCTTGCCAGGTTTGTCTCTGGTAAAACAGGAATACATTTCTAAGATTTCTATGCTACAACTAATTATTCCATTCAATATTAAAGAGAGAGCTCAGGCTGCTATAGCAAGTTTCAAACTTGTGAAACTTATTAAGGCTTAATCCAGAGAAGGCAGGAATCTAATAAATGTCTTTGGGATGAAAAAAGTAGTACACTGCAGCCTGAGTTATGAAGTCCTTATCACTCCTGTCTGCTGCAATATTCCTATAGAGGGAACACGGTCCATGCAAACAGTGACTAGAACTGAGATGCAACTTTTTCTACCCCTGAACTTGCATGGAAATAAGGCCATCAGTTCAACATAATGTCTGCTGGTTTACCCTATGGACTTCATACCCAACTTGTTTTTCAGTTTCCTAGTGCATTTCTCTGCAGTATATAAGGCTTCTCCAAGAGTGGTAACTCAAAAGGTATCATGTAAATGACAAACTGCATAATGGAATTCAGATGTATTTCAAGAATGTGTTGCACATACTGGAGCACAATTTTATCATTTATCAAGGGGGAAAAAGGTGGCCTATGTGTGTGAAAACATCTAACAATAGATTTCCCGAGAGAAGTTCATAATACAGGGAACAAAAAACTGAGGAAATGAAAATAAATGGTAGAGTAATTCCAAAGGAAAAAAGAAAATCTTTTGTTTTAAAACACCCCATCAATAAATCTTGAAACCTTATATTCATCCTTTTGCTGATATGTGCAAGTCATCCTTACATTATTTCCTCTGAGATACTGTAAGAGTTATGGTAAAAGAAAATCTCAGAAGATTAAATGGAATTTACAAGCACCATTTACCTTAATAGTCAGGACCATTTGTCCAGAAATTTTATACATACTTAAATATAATTTATTAATTTTCCCTTCTCTTCATCCACCATTTTCTTTCATTACATTTTTGTCAATGATGAAGTCAGTCTTGCAAACTGTTACACACAGAAGTAACTTCTGCTCATTAAGGCAGTTTCAATGGCCTGAATAAGGCTAATTTGCTTAAGGTATAGATCAACTCCTCAGCCTATGGCCTTAAATCACCTCCCCTTAGAATGGACTGAAGTCAAGTTTTGTGTCTTCACTGCAAAACAACCTATAGCAACAGAGGTGCCTGTTCTCTTCCCCGCCACAGGAAAGGCACTCATTATCCTGCTGACATGGTCAGCCTCCTCCTGGCCAGTGATGGAGAACGATGGCTTGCTAGGACACACTCCATCGCTGCATAGTCACATCAAGCTTGCCTTAGTGTTCCTGGCACCATATCAGTAATTAGTGTAATTGCAGCTGGAGACAGAAAAGTAACCCCTGTGGCTTTCTATTAGGTACCTCATAATTAGATAGTGCACTTCACTACCCACCTCTCTGTATCATCTCTTAATTTTGAAAGGATTAAGCAAAATTAATTCTTTCTGTAGAAGAATTTCTTTATCCAGCCATCCATTAATGTCTATGCATAAAAAGCTCTTCAAGGCAACTAAAATATTAACTTCCTACCTAAGTGCATTATAACTACTGCTCTGTTGACAGGCATTTTGTGTTTCATTAAAACTGAGACAAGAACTTTGAGAGGAAGGAGAAACCTGCTACCAAATTTTATGGGAATCGGTATGTTTAGCACAAATAATACTCTGGTATATCCACTAACTTCACCTATCTACTGAGCTTTAATTCGGCTTGCAAACAATGTGTCCAACAAAATGGGATCAGAACTGGGTCAAAATATTTTAACAGTGTAATAGGAAGTTGTAAAAAAAATCACAGAGAGCAGTATCATTTTGTTTCAAGCTGGTGTGTTGGTATTTTTGACTTAATAATATTCACACCACTGGGTTTGCCTTCTGCCTTAGAAAAGTGCAATCTCCTTCATCTTGTGTCTCCCACAATTCCAGGCAACACTTAAAGTACAACACACATCTCTGTTTGGCAAGTTCAGAGTGTGATGTATCATTGAAGCAAAAAGAGAGGGAAAAAGTGAGAAAAGAGAGACAAGAACAAAGAAAAGTACGGGTGCAGGAAAAACACAGTGTTGGGGGTTGAATTTTCCTTTTTTCTTTCTGTGGAATTTTTCCCATTGTTATGCTAAGTATTTGGGTCTACACCCATAAGGTCAGTTAACAGTTTTCTCTTGAAGGGGGGAGGAGAGGGGCAACACCGGAAAAGAAGAGCTGAGGTGAGGGGCTTGTGCTCTGGCTCGCTCTCTCGCTCGTCTGGCTCGGAGCAGGACGGTCACTGGAAACTCCGCTCTGCCACCCTGACATGGGAGCTGCCTTCCCTGGCTGTGGGATCCCAAAACCTCCCTGCTCAGACACTCTCCTGCATCTCCTACCGACTTCAGCATATCCTTTTGGAGCATCAGGACTGACCCTGCCCTGGGACCTGTGAGCAGCTTCTCCCCTCTGCCCTTTCCCATTTGGGACACAGATGCCATATCCCTGCAGTGCCCCTCCAGCCACGTGGGATCACCGAGAGCTGGCAGGCAGCATCAGAGGGGTAATCGCATCACAAAGGAAAGGTGTCCACAACCAGAACTGTTTACTGGGTTTTCTGCTCTGTTGCTGTTGATCCTGCAGTTATTGTTGTGTTTTTGTTTCTCTTGTTTTATATATATATATATATATCAGTAAAAACTGTTATTCCTACCCCTATATCTCTGCCTGAGACCTCTTTAATTCCGAAAATCATAGTAAAGTGAAGGGAAGAAGGGAATGGGGGGGGGAGGTTATACTCTCCTTTCAAAAAAAAAGGAGGCACTTGTCCCTTTTAGCAGATACCTGTCTTTCAAACCAAGTCACACAGGGAGTGACTAATAGTTTCCAAAAATAGCAGTATAAAATGTGCATTCTTAGAGTTTGTGAAGAATAAAAATGAGTACCCACCTTTTTTAGTGTGTTCAATTCTGATAGTGTGCACAAAGCTTTTACTATTTTCCCTCTGATAAACTGCAATGGCTGATATAATATTGGGTTCTTCTATTTATCAAGAGCAACATATAGTCCAAGAGCCATTTCTGTGATACATACTCATTTCCAATACATTCCACATGAAAAACACCTGCTCACTCCAACCATATTTGATTAAAACCATCTCCTACCCACAGCACCACTATTTTCTCTGGTAAACAAGCCTTCAGTTGTCATATTTACACACAAAGGCTATAGGAACTTAGCACACAGTTAAACAATGATTGATAATTCTACCACAACTTGCAAAGGTGACTTTAAAAAATCAAACCAGAAAATATATTGAAGAAATTCGTTTAACAAAGAACAAAATAACACAGGACTGGCTCATCTATCCAGTGTTCTACAGTACATATGACCCTGCAAGTGGGTCTGGCTTCTTCATTTCTGTGCAAATGAAGAACAACTTAATAAAACTGTAAAGGAATTCTTTACTTGTTCAAAAGAAAAACTCAAGGTGTTTAATAAAGACTGGCAGAAGGGGGTCTTCCAGCTGAAGCTACTGAAAAGTCAACACAGTGCAGTCATGACATGGCTTTCAGTGACGTTATGGAGAATAGGAGCTTTAGCTTCAGAAACAGTCTTTGTGCATATGGAGGAAAGCAAAATTTGCCACATCAGATTTTTAAAGAACACTGTAAGCTTAATGTGTGACTTACAGATTTTCACGGGTGTGCACTACCAAAGCAGAAATCCAAGGAGGAATCCAAGTCCTCTGTACTGGCCTGCTGATGGTGCACAGTGAATAACGAGCAGGAGTCGGCCACAGGGAAGATGAGCAAGTACCAGGGGCTTGTGTGTGCATGGGAGAACTGACCAGGACTTTCAGAGCTGCAAAGGCACTACACCTCTACAAAAAATACTGCTGGACCATGCCTGGTACAGAGGGTAGCTCAAGGATGATCATCAGCAAAAATTCCCAAAGAAAGCAAAGATAAGGTGATCTTGGGGAAGGTAAGCTTCATTTTCACTGCCCTAATTTGTGATCAGTTTTTAAAGATGCTTTTGTACCTGCAAAATCCTACATCAAGAATGCATAGCTATCCCACAGATCTGATACAGACTTTGCAAAGACAAATGAATCTTCAGTAAGACTGTTCACTTCTATCCCTAAAAGAACATTCTGTTGATCAGTCTAAAAATGTATAAACAGATGAATCCAAGCAGTACTAAAAATTAACGTAAATATAGGGGATAAAACCAAGCAAGACTAGAACTAATATAAATTGATCGGATAAATGGAAAAAAAACCACTTCTATGATTTCTGAATGGGGATGATTTATAAGGCACTGCATATGCATGAGAGAAATCAAGTACCAAGCACAGTGCTGAAAACACTGACTCATGCAAATAATCCTTGCTCCTGCAAGCACTATTTTTCAGGCTCAGATCCAAACACAATGCCTGACACTGTTTGCTCTGATAATCACTCTAAGATAAACAGATATGAATAACTGCAAACACTTCCAAGATTTTCCTTTCACTTATAATGTAAAAAGAAAAATTAGAGGATAAATGAAAATGTATGTTTCCACTTCCAGATTTCATACATCATTAATTCCGTAAAAATACATCCATCTTCATGTTGATAGTTCTCTTTGCTTGGCAAGCTTGAAGAATGCAATATGCTAGATAACCTGATTGTAAATTTGATCCCATTGTTTAACAAAATGAGGACTGTTTCATAAGGGGCTCCATCATGTCTGTGCACATTTTCCCCTAAGTAACAGTGTAAGACTTGTATCTCCCCAGGCAGATGAACATTTACATTGATGTACTTGGCTACAGATCCAATCTTGCTCTGACTATAATACAGGAGAATTTTCCTCAGCATTTTGAATTATGGCACTGAAGTAATTTAACAGTGCCTTCTGTGCCTGCTACACAAGTTTTCTGTTACAGTTAGTTCTTAACTGAAAATTTGCTTACCCTATAAATTGTGCCACATGGTTAAACCGTTCTTTGCCCTGAAAACTCAGGATATTATTTTCAGTATCACTGCAAATGGTGTAACTCTGGAGAAACCAGCATTTCCCCACAGCCACACACACCGTGGGTACAAACTCCCTCCCATCTTTACAGTCCCTAGGAAGCCCAGGTTACTTTTGAGCTCTCTGCTAATTTGTGCTTGCAGAGCCCCCTACAGGGTTGGAAGAATGAAGCTGTCAAGAACCAAGAAAGGAATATTAATGGTTGGTTTAAATGGCTACATTAGAGATACTCACAGACACTATTTATGTCCAACCACAGAATGGCTGGAGTGGGAAGGTACCTCTGGAGATCATGTAGTTCAATGCCCCTGCTAAAATAGGTTCACCCAGAGCAGGTTGCACAGGATCACATCCAGACAGGTTTTGAATATCTCCAGTGAGGGACACTCCACAACCTCTCTGGGCAGTCTGTTCCAGTGCTCAGTCACCCTCACAACTGAAGAAGTTTCTCCTCCTTTTCAGATGGAACTTTCTGTGTTTCAGTTTGTGCCCACTGCCCCTTGTCCTCTCTACTTTAATATCTCTCTTCCAAATTCATCTTGAGACCACCCTGGCCTTCCTTTACCACAAAGCCTTTGAGGAGCATTGTGGTTGATTCTCTGAAAGGCAGGTTAATATTATTTTCATATCAAATTAATTATGAGATTAAATACATGTTACCATTGAGAAAAACCGCAAAATAGGTCCTCAGTGCTAAAAATATTATAAAAAAGAAAATTCCAGATTACCATTTTTTTGCCACTTTTTGACCATTTATATCATGTCTGGCACTTGGTTTCTTTGTCCATGACTTAAGTACTTCAACGTTATTTTCAGACAAATAAACCAACGTTATTATCAGACAAATAAACAAGAAAATTAGTAAATGAAATTGATAAATGGATGCTCAGTGTTTTCTTCAAAGGGCAACACTTAGGGATTATGCAGACTAAATTTAATTGAAAAAGTCTAATGACATCATGACTTTAAAAAGACAAATAACAGAATAATAATATGCCAAAATTGTCAGACTGGATCGGGTCCGTGGTACATCTAGGTCTACATCTTGTCAGAAGAGATTGTTCAATGGAACAATTTGCTACTACTATTTTCCCTAATACAGTTGGAATGAAAAACTGGTTCATTATGCTCATGAAGCACGTATGTCTCCCCAAATTCTTCATTATTTTAGAGTTTCTTTGAACTCTGGCTCCACTGTTGGCAGGAACCATAGTCCTAACTGTAGGCTATGTAAGAACCTATTTGTTTTTCCTGGCCTTTTTATCCTAGCATTTAAATTGTGAGAAAATAAATGGGAATTTCATAGGTTCTAAGTGAGTCTAGGTGCTTGCCTCCAATCAAATTTCAAAACTTGATTTTGTATCAGCATAGTTATAAGGACATAACGTACCTTTTTTTCCTAAGACTATTCTTTTGTACTTTCTCATCTTACTCTACACAGCTGCCTTAACAAGTCTAAATCTTAGTGGCAATTATCTTCTGAGGAACATGTGTGTATATTCACCTTATGCCTGACTTGCAAGCTGCAAAGCCCTCCCCACATTGGATGGGTTTTGATGTTACTTCAACTGAAAAAGGACAAGTCCCACGAAGAGGAAATTGCACAATTCACCTTGCACTTGGTGCACGAGCTGCTAATCTACAGACTAATCCAATTGATACATATGGTTAGGCAGTTGGGTAACTATCAAGGCACACCACCACCTTTCATCTCCTAAGCTAATGCAAAAGTTATATCTCAAATCCAATTTAAATTGGTGCTCCCTTGAGCTCAAAGATAATTTCTCTCTAATCCTCTTCTGGTTGTCTATAGGGTAACCTTCAAAATCTCAGAAATGACACTATAAAAATGATGAAGTCATAATTTTTTAGCACAAAACCTAGCTGTTTTTCCTGGTGGCACTATGTTCCAGCTGTTATCAGATTCAATAATTTTTCAACTGCCTTGAACTCTGCATTTATTTTACTTTTCCAGATTTTTGCCAATGAAAATACCTCAGCACTGCTTGAAGAGAAAATAATCTTATCAATTTTATTGTGACATATCTAAGATGATGAAGGTCATGCTAACTGCAAGTCTGTTCCAATTGCTACGGGGTTGGGTGAGGTGGGCTTTTAATTTTATTTTTGGTTTTCCTGTAGCTCCTACCACAAAGTAATAGGGATTTTCCCCTTTCATTCATCTTGTCTTTTGTTGTTTTTAATCGACCACCCATCAGTGCCGAATTGCCTTGTAACTGTCTGCTGAGCTTTCATTTGACAGAGATAGCTGCTATTGTTAGCAGGAGCCTTCACTTCAGCCCATTTAACTTTCCTCAGTTTGACAGCTTCACAATAGCCACCTTCCATCTAAAGAAAACTGTGATTTAGTAGAAAGGGAATGTGGGACAACAGCCTGATCTGTCACTCAGTCTCCAGTGAGTTCTCTTGGCATAAAGTTCCCCACAAAGCTGGAGGATGAAATACTACACGAAAGTAAGACGGTCATGAGGCATGTTCAGTTATATATTCTGACAAAATCTAAACAGCAATCACACTTAAAAATACAGCCCTTTCCTTTCAGTAATACCCCACGCTGGCCAGCAAAATAAATATTTTGACTAATTCTAAATTTCCGTTTTTTACTTACATTCCAGAGTAATACTTGACTTTCCCCCCCACTTTTATTCACCTAGTAATTGTTCTCAGATTGATCTACAAGAGCTCCTAGTGGAAACAATATGCCACAAGTAAATTAAAGCTTTCATTGGACCAGTCATTGGTCCTACTCCATGTGAGTCTACATGAAAAAATGCTGATGAATTAAGAGCCTGGATGTCCTCCGTTACTGACAATTAAAAAAGTCAAATTACAGCTGCCCTTAGCTGCCTTAGCACAGCCCCTGAATACTTCCCAGTTCAGCTCCATGCTGATGCCCTGTGTCCTATGTCCTGTGGAAATACATTTTTAGCTGATTTTTAACTGTTGTGCACGTATGTCTAACACCCTTTTGCATTTAAGCTTAAATCTGGTTTTATCGTTTGGCATACATGACAAGCTATAGACATCCCACTATTAGATATTCAGGCACCATTTTTTTCCTAGCCAGTTAAGTAATGTTATTTTCTTGTCCAAAATCTTGGTTTCCAGTTTGATGAATGCTTTCTTGCTAAAATATGTGTCTAGAAAATTGAATCAGATTACCATAAAGCATAATTTATTTCAGTCTATCTATATGCCTTTCTTTAACCCTCATTTAACTTCACCAGAAGAGTCATGAGAAAACCAAGTTGGTAGAGCTGCATGCTGCAAAAGGAGCCCACTAAACTGACTTTTATGTTCATCTGAGTCTGAGAATAATTTCCTGGTATTTAAAATAAGTAAGTTTGGTAGTGGTGACTAATCACGGAGCAACATATGAACTTTTGTTTTGCAGTAGTCATTCAAAACTGCGTGAAGAAATGACTACAACTATATGGAAAGGCATGTACAGAAATGGAGACATAAAATCAGGTAACAATAGACTCCAGTAGAAAGAGAGATAATAGTTACTAGAGAGGCATCTTGCGGAGAGTTCACTTGTTAGAGAGTACCCACGAGGCTACAACTAGGAAGAACACCAGACTACTCCACTGTTTCTAATTACAGAGGACATCCTTCATTTTATAGCTCCTGTGGTCTAATTTGTAGAGAGCCGTATCCCCTAAAGCTTTCTGTAAACCAAATTAAAACTCATTCCATCAAGAAGTTTTAGCAATATATGGTCTTTGATCACAATACATACTCATGGTGATGGTCATGGAGCTGCTGTAGGCAGCAGCGGATGGGGGGTGTTGGCAGTTGGTGGTTTTTTTGTTTTGTTTTTTTTTAATGGAAACAGCAAATTTCTTCTAGGAAAAAACATTTTAAAGACCAGAGAATCTGGTTCTGTTTAAACAGTCATTCACGAGAAGGAACAGTACACACAGTCTCTCTCTCTACTGATTTTCTTAGTATTCTCTGACTTTTAATAAAATCAATTTTCTCCCTCCTTTTTTTATTCAAGACACCTAAAAGCTTCAGCTCAACAACATTGCTGGCAACTTCTTTTTTTGTCTAAATTAAAAAAAGTTAGCTTAGGGCTTTTTGGAAGCCTTAAGACTCCATGAATGCTTTTGAAGTTTGCAGTCCCTTCTCAACGCAGAAAACATTCATATAATGTACAGCAGTAACACAAAAACCCTACTGGGCTTTAGCCCAGCTCTGCACAAGGAGAGGAAATTCTGCCTCTATGCCCATTCAGCCCTTGGCCTCTATGCCACCACTATCAAGAGTGCCAATTAGCATTACAGCTCCTGGATTTGGACATATGTCCATTAGACTCCAAGGGAGAACTTAATTTCACACAGACATTGAATAGCTCTGAGAGTGTGATGACTTTTGTTCCCTACAAATCTGCTTTGAATTTGAACTGGTAACCTGAAGGTGAAAGGATCCATCATCCCAATGTTAGGACAGCCCATGCTAGCCAGAGTACCCTTTACACAAAGAATTTGGTGTCACTTAGTGGTTGAACTTCCTACACACACACAATTCCTTGCAGACATGGCCCTCTCCCATCCCTGTGGGATCTGATATAAACACACAGCTCTGCGAGTATCTGGCATAGCTGCTTGTATCAATCAACACTGCAAACACCAAGTTGGATCCTTGCTTCCTCCTACATGCAAAGGGACTTAGCTAAATTTCTTCAAGCAAGATTTCAAGAAAGTATTTATCACTGCTGGTGTAATTACAGAAGTACCTCTGAAAACCCACAAAGGCTGAGGGATCTAATCAGTAAGTGTAAAACTACAGTATAGTATCAAACAAAATGTCTACAGTCAAAATATTCCACTCAGTAAAGGTCACATACTACCTGCCTTGAGGAACAGCAGAGCACACTTCATATGCAGACAGGTGAAAGCTTTGCCTATATTATGTGAGGAGATTTTGATAAACATTCCAACGTATTTTGACAACGGGTGGCCAATATGACAAAGTAGCTCACTGTGGTTCATAGTAGCAGTTGAATATTAAAAACTGACCAGTAAGAAATTTGATAGGCTGGCCCAAAATGCTGAGAGTTATTAACCTTGGGTAGCTTCTGGAAATGGGAAGCCCTGGGCAGCCACCACTGCTAGGGAGAGTCCTCAAATCCCCAGGAGGTGGCTGTAGACCACTCTGCCTGCTATACCCAGCTCCTTTCTCCCCACTTTCTGTATTTGTCTCTTCCATTAAGCCTTTATCCACTCATTTCAAACAAAACAAATATATTCACTGTTGTGTAAAGGCTCATCTACATTTCCTGGGAGCTATTTTCATCAGCAGCACTCTATTAAAGTTATTTCAAAGTAAACTAGAGAGAGAGAGCAGACTGTGTAGCACTATATCATGTGTCTTCTCAAACCAGTTAAATCTCAGCAAGAAGTTAAAATAAAAAAAAAAAAAGATCTATTTAAAACTAGATTAAGCTCAAGCTGCTAAAGCATAATAAATTGCTCTATTTTAACTGACTGAACTGTGCACACTTAGAATACAAGGGCATATTTCATTTGGGTTTATGCAATTGTTCAGTCTACTTTTCTCCCATTTCACCCATCACCAGATGAGAGAGCTTGTCAGGCAAAATTGTAGTTAATGATGTTTAATGGTGGCTAAGCCCAATACACTTGTTTATTTCTTTTCTTCTTTTTTGTTGCTTTACTCTCACTGAAATAAGGAAAATATTACATGAAAAAATTCTATATTATTTGCAGGAAAAGCTTCCATTATCAATGCCAGGTAACATAAAGCTTTTTTATCTGATTTATACCGCAATCTATATAAATCTATTTTTATGTTTTATTTGATTCCAGCCATTAGGCTGTGCTAGGAAGTAATTCTAAAATATATATCATAGTGGCAATTCACTGTACTATACCAAATTAATCTACAGAAATCTATACCTATATGCAGGGAACCAGCATGGTAACATCACCAGTATGGAGGAGGAATGGATACCAGTAATTCTACTTGTAGGCTTTCTAAGAAGTTCAAGCTTTCTCTTACTAGTGGGCAGAATACAAATGTCCCCCATTGACCAAATTCCTCCATCTAAATTAGTTGTACCATCATTAGCATAGCTTACATTCTAAATTTCAGAATATGAAATTGCATGTTAGGAGAGGTATTTCCTCTTTATGACTGATCAGTCATAAAGTCAGAGAGCTGGAGAACAAATGGGCTGTTTGAAACAGCATATCCTTTTAAAAACCTGTATTCCTTACTGATTCCTTACTGATTCCTTACATAGCTGAAGCCAGTGTGCTCTGCACAGCCGAATGAGGCCACCTGGCAAAGTAGGAGCATATCACCATTCTGACTGCTTTTCATTTATTTGAATATTACCTCAGTGGCCGCGCACTAAACAATGTGAACTTGATGGGCTTGACTATGATCTCAGCTAAACTGAACAATATGAAGCTGGCACTTCTGTAATCTCAAGCTTGCTATTTTTCAATTTATTTTTCACCTGATTTGTATTAAGATGTGGTTCAAATTTTAAAATAAAAATAAAAAGGTCCTGCTCCATTCCAAATCAACCAGCAAATGCTGCCATACCAGAAGGCAGGCTTCATCTGCCTCTTCACACTATGTTTGGTAAATCCCTGACTTATGAGAGGTTGATTTCTTAATGTTTATGCAGAAAGAAATGCTTCACACATCCACTCCTTCTCAGATAGCCTACGGGGATTACTGGCAATACTTTTTCTTTTTTTTTTTTTTGCCTGCCTTCCAGGTTTTCTCCCTGTGGATACATAAAGACAGAGTGACAGCAGGAGTAGGCTCAACTTGCAGCAAGCAGCTTATTACTGATATTGACTACATGAGATAAGCTGGACATCTGTCTTCACTTTTAGCAAGTTCTACAAGGATAAACATGAATGTGAACGCGGGGAATGAATGGGAACGCTGCCCCATGGACGTTATACTGGTGCTCTTTTATACTCCCAACCCATCGCTGGGCTTCTGTCACTTTTGTGTGGGCTATATTTCAGCCTCAGGTCACAAGGGTTCAAAACAAAGTCAATTAATCAAATGGCTTCTATGAACACTGCAGTTCAATAATGGTTTCCTATTCAACATAAGCAAGGAAATGAAAGCAGGAGGTTAATGTGAAGATAGCTAGGTTACATGTGGAGCTTTAAGCAGCAATCCTTGATCAGCCATCACCAGACAGTGCATTTTATTGGAGCAGTTATTTTATGTGAGACAAAAGAACAAACCCAGGATGTTTATGGCCTGATCCTGCTCTCAATAAAGTCAAGTCAAGCTCTTCTGTTGACTTATGCCTACTAGCTCAGGATCTTTGATCTTGGCAATAAAATTAACACAGCAACAGAAAACAACGGAGAGAGACAGAAAAACTCCCATAGAATTCTCTGCGTTTACACTAAGGAAGATAGAGGATTCAAGTCTGAGGTGAAACAATGACTCCCAAGAGGAGGGGAACTGGATATGGGACATGGTAGCCAATATTCTGAAGCGATGAGGAAAGGGATACATGAGTGCAACAGGTTTACATGTGTTGTATCAGTTGTATGAGGTTTGCAATACTCCTGATCCCAGCAGGTGGGAGTGGAAGGCCCAAATTCCTCAGTCTTTGCTGCTCAAACATGACCTTTCAAATGGAGTGGGAAGTAGCGTGCTTAGTCTGGCAGCCACCCCTTTAGGAGGGCTTTTCTCTGTCTCAGCTTTAGAAAAGTGCTGGGATTCTGCTTGGTATCCTCCAGCTCTTCTAAAAAGGGGCTGAAAAAACCCTTCAAAGCAGGGTGAGAATTCTTTTTGATGCAATAAAAACAGTAAATATGTGCTTCTAACCACTGAAGACAGCAAGCTTTGGAGGGCTTAAATGGAAAAAGCTAGTTTAGACTGAGCCAGTTCTGGGTATTGCCACACATGTCAAATAGCACTTCACTTGACAAATGGTCCCAAAGAAATCTGTGGAGCTCTTCAGGGGATACAGTGATGTTTGGTATGACTAAGGAGATTAGAATCTGGCCCTTACTTTATTTTCAGAGAGATTTCAAACCTGTTTGTTCTAATTTTCCCTTCCTTCTAGGATTGCTGGTATTCACTTGGCTCAGCTTTAAAGGCAGAGGGATGTGAAAAACAGCACAGTAAAGAAAATTATAACCTCTCTAATATATGACCAAAATGGCTTTTCCCCCCGTAAAATATGTGGCATTAATGAATTCCACAATGATGCTATCTGTTATAGAAATTTTATTGCCACTCATTTGGGATTACCCACATAACTCACTTGTGAGTTTACTACTTGTGGGTAATGCACTCATCCCAAATGCATGCTAAGCATCAGTTTATGTAAAAAGTCCTATTAGAGTTTAACAGAGATTAAACTAACAGATTCTTTTACAGAAGCCTCTTATAGCAGAGGTCCACAGAAACTACAAAAATCTTAGTCTACAACAGGCAGTGTTTTCCTTAGGTTTATTCTTATCATCCCATATTAAATTCTGTAAATTCTTAACCCGTGACATGCATATCCTCTCTGCAATTTTAAAGTTTTCCTCTCCCTATGCACAACTTTGTGTAGTATCACAGACACTTGACTACACTGAGAGAGAACACAAGCCCTGGTGTGAGGTCAGTACAAACACAGCATGTAGGAATCCTTACTTTAGCAACTCTACTTTCTAAACTGAAAAGGCAGGGAACGAACGGGGAAAAAACATTGTTCATATTTACAGACTGAGAACAGAGACATAATTTCCTAAAAGTCATACAGGAAGTCCCTGTTTAGGCTGGAATGAAAATTAAATTGCTCCTAAGCACCAATCTAATGCCTGAACAACAAATTCATTTTCCCCCAACATCTGTGTATTTTAACATCTACTGTATTCCATGCTCATTCCTGTACTATTTGAACATCTCTCTCTAGCACTGTGACATCATTAGTAGCTTAAAGCATCACCCCCATCCCCGACCCCAACCTGGGGCAAGTTCATAAAGAAAGCTGCAACAGAAACAGGAACAGAGCTGATGCTGGCCGGGCACAGTTAAGCTGATTTTCCTGTTTTCTTTCCTGCTTTCCCCTGTTTTCTTCTGTGAACATCTTCTGACTCATGATGACGCTTGTGAGGACTATACAGGCAACATTCAAACCTCCTGTGCTGCCAAGTTCAACCTGAAATACCACCACCACCCAGAGGAGTTCCTCTGCACACTTCTGTGGTTCCAACCACACATCCTTCTTGGACAAAATTAGGGAGAATTTCTGTAATTAACCTAAGATTTCTTCTGGTTTTTTTCCCCTGAAACAAATGGAAAAGGGGGCAGGAAGACACCCAAAGTATCTAATTGTTTTCTCTAAGTAAATACTTCCTCTCAATATTAAGATGAATGTTCTGTGACAATTTATGACCAAAAATAAAATTTTAGGCAATATTTTATGGATGATATTTTTCTATTAACTCATGTATGAGAGAACTCTAAACATTAATATGAATTAAGGTTAACCCTTAAAAGAAGCACCAAATATACCATTATAGCAAAAGACTGAAATTAAAGAAAATGCCTCGGTAATTTGCTAGGCATATTGAGTATTAATGTGATATAGTTTGATTTCCAAGAAAAGTGGAAACAGTAAATAAGGAAAAATACCTCTCTAATTTTTAGAATGATTTCCTACATAAAGATACACATATCACTTGATTTTCAATCACTTCAGAGCAAGTAACTTTCTCTAAAACCTAAAGAACCTACCTGCTATCAACAATCTCAGCAGTGCCTAATAAAAAACACTTAAGCACAAACTGTACTTAATTCATATGATGAGTAGCTGTAAGTTATCAACCCCAGATTCCTGTGCAGAAATTAAATATTCAGTTTTTCTTTACTAATTCAAGCAAGATTTTTATCCCTTGATTGTGCAAGCTTGACAGTGGGGGAAAATGAGTCAAGTCAATCCTCTACTAAGAAACTGTATCATAGAGTGTGCTGGGAGGAGGAGAGACACAAAGAAGTCAGAGAGGTGGAAAGTCTACAGACTTTCAGAGCATTCTCAGTTGTCAATACAAGAATAAACATGTCACCTGTTTTCACTGAACCCACTTGCAGAGATATCAAACTGCTGAAAAAAAATTTATTTACGATTTTTAGCCTAGGCAAGCCCCTTGTTGAAAAGGATTAGAGCAAGAGTGGAAAGTGCCTGAATCAACAGAACAGATCTGATGTGCTGGATCAACACTAAGGGAAAGCTGTAGGAAGGACAAACACACACATTCTGCATAGAATGTACTGGAAAAGAAACGTCAAAGGACTGGTCAGTCTGGGAAAGGGGATAGAAAGGAAGAAGGTAATAAAGCAATAATCTCAGGTCATTACCCAAAATCTGCAGTGTTTTGTAGGGATTTTAAGGAGCACATCTAGAAAATTTCTTAGGAATTAGGAGAGCAGGGCCAATACAGTTAAACTCTGTCAATAATCACTCTATAATGTGTACAAGGATCTTCCACCCTAGTGCCCAAGGGCTACCCCTGAACTTAAGACTGAACTTTTCAAATTTAAAAAGAAGGCAGTCATTTGAGAAAATCTTATTATGGAAAAAGGCCTAAAAATAAAGCTGCTTTTTTAACACTCAGGACCGAACCCCTCCTCTTTCCTCCCTGAGACCCTTTATGAACCAAACTTTGCCAAGAGGAGTATTTAATGAGAAAAGTTTTTAAGTCATTAGCCTGGCCATAACAGGGCCTGGCTTGCCTGCAGGGGCTGGGGAGGCTGGAGCTGGCCACACACGGAGTGACCACGTTATCCAAAGAGCAGGGCCATGGGAGCAGCACCACAGGTGGAAGGGAAGGAGCAGGAATCACTCTTTCCCATACCAGCTCACCTTCACACCTCTGAGGCTGGACAGCCGTATCCCCAGCACATCCTGGTGTGTCAAAAGCGTGTTTTTACCCAGTGCTTAGCACACGGTGCCAGAGCACAGGTACCCCAGCACCTTGTCCTGCTCCCAGGGCCACTCTGGGCTGTGGGGACACACCAGCTCTGCCCTAGGAAGCTCTAATGCACAGGGACAGCACAGCTCTTCCCACAGCTCTCATCCTCATGGACACTTTGGGATATAACCCCAGCCACATAGGCTCAGCCACAGCTTTAGGGATAACTTGGCATATGGCTTTCAGGAGGAGAAGGGATACAAGAATTCATTGCAAGCTTATGTTTTACTGAAGTATTTACGTAAAGCATGAGGTCAAAGTTAAAAAGCCCTCCACCTCTATAATTCAAAACATTGTGGCAGTATAGGACACTATTAATGCTGCATTTATACAGATACCCACTGCCTTAGATTGTAGGCACTTGAATGGTGAAAATATCTTTCTCTTGAAAGAGTGGAAGCTGTGTGCTACGTAACATCAAAAAGCAAAATAAGCAACTTTTTTAAAAAGAGAACTACCTAAATCATGGGTGTTTTTAAGAGGGCTATATAGGCCTAGAACTCTATCTTGCTCTTTTTTTTTTTGCAGATGCATTCCAACAGTCATTGTTAAATAGCTCCAGGGAGCTAATCTGCAATGGTATGTTACCAGAAAACAGAAAATGCCCAGAAACACTTGATAAACATGGCTCTTGAAAAGGACCTTCATATCCTGCAGATGAATGAGTTGGTAAATTCACTGAGATTACATTTACGACTAAGTGGACTGGGATCCTGCTCCACTGTTAATTCATCCAGTTTATCCAGCAACACAGTAAGGCCCCTACAGTTTATACTTGTAGCAGATTCAGCTTTTGGGTGTCACATATGAAAATACCAACTTGATTTCAGAAATTTCAACTTCAATTCCAATTTCAGTAAGAATACACTGCAAAGAAACAATCTGTCATCCCTCATACCAAACAGAGTTCTGCTGTTGCTTTATAAACAGCCTTCAGGAACTCAATCCTAAAGGCATTTGCCACTGAAGTCCCAGCCTGGTCAGGCATGAGATCACATGCACATGAGGTTACAATCAGGAGCTGGCAACCCAGCACAATTGTGACCACCTTCAATCCTCCCTTTTCCTCAGCAAGAAATTTTGTTTTAGCACAATTTGAAGATTTTCTTGACAAAACTCCACCGAGTCTCCTACAGGTGCATGCCTGTGAGTGCCCAAACACACTGGAACCATCTGGACTGAAGTGAATGTATTTGGGAACTGCTGCAGCACCCTGGGGGCTGTCATGGGCAGGCACAGCAAATCCCAGGACACAGTAAATAAATAAAACGTGTATGTGTTTCTGCATGGGAAACATGACAAATCTGTGACAATCCTACTGCACTCTGCCCAGAAACTTTGTGGGACTTGGTGCTCACGAGCACTGAATAATCTGCAGTTGAAAACCTTGACCGCTTAATTCTGCACCATTGCTTCATTCTGCTTACTTATGCTGTTCAAAACCCAGTGAAATCAACTGCAGTTTGAGTATCCAGATACTAAGTCTAAACATGGAGTTTTTTTCCTGAGTACAAGCTCTGAAGCTGTAGATTATTAATATTGGAAAAAATCTGTTATGTATAAACAATGTAAGCAAACAGTAACAACCATTTCAGTTTGTTAATCTGAGAATTTCTTTTCTCTAATTCTCTTTCATAAGCAAAATATTTTTTTCATCAGGCAGTATTCATTATATTCATCCTTGGTGTAGTTACAAGGCAAAAAATGTGGATTATTGATGAAATAGATCATAATGACTCTTTTCAAGCCATTATCATTTATCATTTAAATATGTATTCAATGAGCTTTAATCTGCAAATTTTTCATGCTTGGGAGACATTATGATTTAACAGATTCATTGTGTTTGCTTTATTCTTTTTTTTAATACAACACATGGCACATGTTCTGCAGACTACACATGAAGTAATTTTACCTAACAGAATGGATTTTAAAAAACTTACTAGAGAACAGCAACTGATTATTAAGGCCTCCAGTCTCCAGAAATACAACAGTGCTGGAACACCGTATCATTATACTAATAAATGAGTCCTGCAAAATCTTCATAATCTGGTATATTGGCCTTTCTTCTGCAAAGTCTCAGTCTCCCATTACTTCTAAGGACAGCACCTCAAGGAATCACACTTGAGATTTCAACTATATGAATTTTCTCTAATCTCCTAAACAGGTATGTTTTCTAGTGACTTAGATTAAGTAAACAGAATCAGTGAATGCTCTCTCATTGGTATTAATCAGTCTGAGTTGTGTACCATATATTACCAGGGATCCAAGCAACATCAGTCCTTGTGTGTAGTTTTTTTACTGATTAAGAGTCAATTAATAATAAGAATTGTGGTTAACACTTTGGCTAAAGCAAAAGAGCATGGAAAGTTCTGTCCCTTGGAGAAGGAAGGTGATACTGGATTTTTAGGTCAGTGTTTGCATAGCTGCACAAGTTACAAAACTGCAAGAAATTTTAGCAATTGGCAATACATGAGCTCTTACCAGGTTTTGGCTACAGAAGGTTAATTCCATATCCAGATTGTACATAATTCACTTAACACCCTTTCTTACTCAAGTTTTGAAATTTCCTGAACAAAATTCTTCTGAAAGGGACCTGCACTCTCTCTGAGCAAACTGCCCTTGTCACCAGGAGCGCTGCTATTTCCTGTGAAAGACATGATGGGTATATGCAGACAAGCTCATCAACCCACAATTCACACCATCCCAAGGTTGTGATCTCCTGTTCCTTCCTGACATCATCTCTGGTTGCTGAATGGTGGGAAGTCTCCCTAGCCAGGCATGAGGCAGGATGCCAAAAAGGGCTCAGAACCATTCCTGTAGCACAGCTTCCCTAATGCCTTTTCCATTTACAGCAGGGTGCTCTGAGCTGGTTCAGGGTTCTGACATGGAGACAAGTGATATGCACATGACTGACAGACGTGCCAAGATTAGTTAGAAACTGTGGCCTCCAAAACATCTGTAAGACACTGTGCTCCTCCTGGGGAAGCAGCCAAAGCCCTGCTGCCCTAGAGCAGCTGGGAGCTCACCAAGGCACAGCGGGCTCCAGAGCGAGGAGGCTCTGCTTGCCCCAAGAGGGGAGCTCTGGCCACCCTCAGGCCATGCCTGCAGGCAGCTGAAAGGAATGACAGTGCTGAAAGCTTTTCTCATTATCCCTCACAATACTGTAATACCACAAAAAGCCAGTGGATAGCTGTGGCAGGACTGCTGTACACATGTGAGGTGCATAGGGGCACTTTCATTCTACCCTCAAGAATGGTTTGCCCCATGCTCACATATTAGTGAATTATTCACAGATTTTATGAGGACAGCTGACTTTTCCCTTAAACACAAGTATTTTCAAGTATTAAAAGATATGCATTTACAAATAAAAAAGGATTCATCTCTTGGGCTTAACACAAAATAATCTCACATAAAATGAAGTATTTTTTAACAGCACACATCTACTTTTATGGCACTGGTCTCTTAACTTCATGCTTTTGAGTTAAGGAAACAGCCCCTTGGTGGATTACTTTTCATAGTTTGCTCAGTAATGTGTTTACAAAGCCATTGTTGCAACTAGATGCTTATATATTTTGATATACAGTCTGCACTACAACAGTACATCTTCAGAGGTTTCATGCTTATTTCAAAAACCTATTTAAATGGTTCTTTACCTGCCATCCTAGCAAAACACAGGTTTATTGCCAGATACTCCAGGGCTCCATAGTCCAGTCTGACAAGTAATTAAGGCAGAATTAGTGGTGTTTTGCAGGAAGTGGTAACAGTGGCAAGTGCAGAGCTGGATGGGCCAAATTCATCTCTGGCAGCAACTCCTCTGAAGTAACTACCTTACTCTAGGAATTAATTTAACACTTGAAATTTCAAATAATGGCCTCTACTTTTAACTGTCTGAAGCACATAACTCAGAGCCTGAGGAATATTAAGTGGCTTTCATTTTCCTTTGTTAAAAAGCTGCTCATCTACTTACTTGCTTTCTATTGTGTATCAAGTTTCTACTCCAGAAATGAGGGTTTTGTTAAGAAAATATTGCATTATTTGTTAAGCTAATAATAATGCATTATTTCAATGCAACCTGTACTTGCTTAATGCTTATCTGCCTTGATAATGGACACTGTTAGTGATAAACATTTCTCTAAACCACACAATGAACAATATAAACCCCATTAAGCAAAATTTTGTGTTTGTAAACATCCACAACATTTCCTCTGATCCTATAATTCTATGCTACACCAATACATAACAAATCCAGTACTTGGGCTGTATAGTCTTAAGAAAACCAAAGGTAGTATTTTTCTGTGCATGCCTTCTACTTAAACTTAGATTCCAAACATGGTCTTGGGATTTGGACATAAGCTTTGGCAAAACTCTCTCTTCCAAAATTTTACCCATAGTGGTTAAATTTTCACCTTGCTCTGTATGGTACCTACAATCTAATCTGATTCTGCAGCAGTTATCTAACTCTACAGAACAGCTAATCCAATTCAATACCACTTGTCCATTAAGAAACATCCTTTTTCTGATATGGAAAATCTACATTTTTATGGGTTTTATGGGTTTATGGGTTTTTTATGGTTTTTTTTTTTTTTTTTGTCAAGAAGCCAGCAATCCCTACCAGGACTCTAGAAAGACAGGCCTAGCTGCTGCTAGGATGCAGCGTTCCCCTATGTTATGGGGGTTGTCCTGGTCCTTTGCAACCTTAGGAAGGTGAGCAGGGCCCTCAGAGCATCCTCAGGACCCTGAGGAAAGCCACAGGTTTACATGAGATTGTGTTGCAAACTGACCTTCAAGATTACTTGATTTTGGGATGAGGGGGATTCCCGGATAAAGGGAAAAAGAGCAGGAAATCCTTTAGGTGACCCTGAGCACCTTCTCCCTTCAGGCTACAGCTACATTCTGCCCTCCATGGGGAAAAAAACAACCTCCTTTAGGAGTGAAGGACTTGCACTATTATCTCCCTCTGACTGTTGCATTGATTAGATTGGAAAATGAGTAACTTTTATCACACTTGATCTGAAATAGCACTATCCAGCTTATGTTTATCCCTTTGCATCTACAGAACAGATAATTGCATGGATCCTTGGAGTCAGACAAGACACTGTGATGTCTCTTTTGATCCCTGGTGTCAGGTTAAAGGAGAAGAAAACAGAAAGTTAACCTGTGATTTAACACTGGCCACTGTCTGGCTCCGGCTGCCAGTCTGGTCTGGGGGTTCAGACCTTTGCAAGTGCATGTCTGGCTCCCTTCTCATCATGCAGGTTCACGTGCTGCCACCTCAAATGTCAGAGTCCGCTGGATTCAGCAGCATGACCTCTGAATTGTAATAGATTTTTGCCTAAAAAAAATCAAGTCACAATTTTTTTTTTTTTTGCATTTTGCTTGTTTGTTTTTTGCCTTTCATTTCTCTTTTACTTTTTTTTTTTTTTTGGTACAGGGAAAGGCAGATTATTTCAATTAAGAGCCTGTCACTGACATTTGTAAGCAACCTTTCTTCAGTTCAGTGCAGCAGTTGCAGTTTTAAGTTTCTCCCTGCTTCTGCCAGGATCTAATTTTCAAGGCCTGTTGCCATGGCAGCAAGTTGGAATTTTAATCCAGTACTAAAGGTCAAGACAGGTCACCAGTTTCAGTTCCTCTTCAATCTCCCCATAAGGAGCCACAAAAAGAAGCTGAGATAAAGGTCTGACCAAACAAAAAATTCCAGTCTAACACACAGCCAGACTTGAAGCTCTATGATTTGTATAGGCTTTCGAATTTGCCTGGAACTATTGAAATTCATGCTACATCAAATATGGGCAGCACTGATTCGCATTCCTCTCTCTGCAAAAAAGCACATCTATGTCCTTAAAACACAATTGCATGCATTTAAGTAAGCAGGGACACCCAAAAGCAAATACTTATTACAGTCTAACAGGTAAATAGCTGTGAAAGCAATCCTCTCATTACTGCAGACATTTGCTGCTTCTGCAGACTCAGATGAGCCTGACAGCTGCACTTAGATCTTTCTTGACAATATGAGGTAGATGAGTCAACATCTTTCTTTCCAAACCTATAAAGATCTTTTTGTGAAGCATTTTGACTAAACAAGACTTTCCAGTAAAGGACAATTTCATTAAAGCTAAATCACTTCCTCCTGTGTTTCCACAACATGGATATTAATTAAACAATTTTGGTTTGTACCTACTGAAGTAAGGCTGTAGACATTTCTCTCCTCCTCCTGGGCTACATCATTTTCTTGGAACGCTGCATTTGCAGCTTTAGGAAAGTCCCAAAACACATTTTTCTGAGATGTATGGACATGAGTGAAGCAGCTCTTCCTCTGGGAATTTAAAGCAGTAATTAGCCCAGCAGTGGGGAATATTTTCCTTTTTCGTTGTTTGGGAGGATATATTTGTAAGATACAACTATTCTGAATCTGTGGCTCCAAGGGCTATCCAAGACAGAGGATAATGCAGTGAGCGTGGCCTAGCCCCGTGGGGTGTTGTGAGAACTTCACTTCATAAAAAATAAGCCTTCTGGCCAGAAAATTGATAGGCTTTGAAGCCTTGCTGAGCCCTCTGCCCAAAGGATAATAGTAGCAATAGAAGTTCCTCTGGATAGAGACTGTGAAGCTGAGAAAAATGTGGTGGATTATTGAGGCTGTCAGAGGGATTCAGAGGAAAGATGCAAAGGATTAATTTGGAATATTAGGAAAAGTGGCTGTTAGTCTTACCTAGGGTATTTAGGACACAAATTGGGAGCTTCAAGGCCACTCTGGTATTATGAATACTAAGCTTCCTGGCAAAATCCATTCTTCTCTCAAACTTTTCATCCATTTCTGATTATGACTATTTTGCAGCATGGTGCCGATGAATCTGGGTGACAATTTCTCTGTCTCAGGCTACTAAAGTCTACAAAGCCAGTAAGCCATAACAGGAAGAATGAAAGGGACTGGAGCAATGGGCATCAGGAAGAAAAAAGCCAGAGAGAAAAATGGCTTGCCTCTGGACCAGAAATTTACTGACAAATCAGAGTTAAGATAAAGGGAGCATGGTGATGTCCAAATTATGGCAGCCAGAAAACCAAGCAAGAAGTTCATTTGTATGGCTTTTATCAGCAACTGTGGGGGTCACAAAACAAATGGGTGGGAGAGGGACTGAGTGTGGTGGCTTCCTCTGCTCTACCCCGATTTACATTTTTGGATTTACTGAGTACATTTGTTTTTCAAAATGAATGTTTGAACTTGCGCTGAAGTTTGGAAGTGACTCCATCCCACAGAAATGTAAATTGGGAGGTCAATTTGAGACTGGCCTTAAGCCATAAAAGCACAACATATGCTGCCGCCTGTAAAAAAGCTCTTTAAATACAGGGAAACCTGTGGCAGATTTGCAGTCTAACCACCTTCCAAAATGGGAATTGATATGCAGCAGACAGGGAAATACATCAGGAATCCAAACATGTTACAGTGTCATTTACCTCTCTCTATTAATACTGACATTTCAGTGGTCGCAGTTCAGTGACTGCATGCACTCGGCAATGACACAGGAGTGCATCCTGCTTGAGAACAAGTATTTCAACTGCTACTCATTAGTTAGGGCAAATAAATGTTGAATTTTTAATGGGGGGGTTATATAGTATCAGAGGAAATTCAAATGGTTCAGTGCTCACTTGAGTCGCAATCAGTAATGCTGACAAGAATACAGTTGGTTAGCTTGTTTCAGGCAGTCTTAAAGGAAGTATGTCTCTGATAGGCAAGAAAAATTATTAAAAATTGATCAGTAAAATATCACAGAATTAATTTAGTTCCATTCCCACAATTTTTAAAATTGATTTATGAACATGTCAGGAGAAAGAGATCATGGAATAGAATGTATAGGAAATAACTTTATTTTGAGAGGGAGGTTAAAGTGTATTTGAGCCAGCTGAATAATGAAAACAAATTAAAAGTCTAATTTAGAAATTATTTTGAATAATGGGCTTATCTTCAAAGATAGAAGGCTTTTAATTATGACACTAGATTTTCAAATATTTCACATCAGCTGATGTGAACTTGCAATACTTGCAAATATTTTGCAAGTTTGCTTTAATAGGCAACTGTCCATAGGAAACACTTGTATATTTTATTCCAAATTACTTCATACTTTGCTCAAAAGGCAAAGCCTGCAGGAGTGAGGAACAAAGCAACAGTCTTGACTATCATTGTTTCAAACCCAAGAACTTAAAAGGCAAAAGGATTCAAAAAAAACTTCTAGCTTACAACACAACACAGTAAATATGAAAGATGACTGACATTTCTCAAAAGAGAACCTTCTATTTTCATCTGCTGTTTGTCCTTTTAATATAGTGTACTGGAGCTCTCTAAAGATTAATGGAGTTCCAATTACATGGCACTGTTGTTTCACTTATCATAATTTGTACATGGCAGTGCGAGGCCCTTGTAGTCATGACTTTCCCAGTTTACCCAGAGGGAATATCTTTGGAACTTCCTACTTCTAACAAACAGCTGGCTGACACCACTGTGGGCTCAACTAGTGTGCTCATGCTTTGTTATGGTCAGCTAAAAACTGTAATTAGTAATACGAACACTTCAGCTTCTCCTGTGTATTACACCTGGGCTGCATTGTGACTGCAATACTGATAGAGAGTTGATACATAAACAAAAACCTGCTTCCTATGCCAGCTGGAGATGAATTTTACATTTTTGGTTCCTGATACATTTTTGGAAATTATGCATGAACACTGAATGAATCCCTTTTTTTGCTGTTGTTGTTAACTGATTTCTTTCTAGGTTAAGAATTCATCAGCGCTTCTTGATTTGAATGTTCTGAATAGTTCTGTATAACAACATTACTTGTCGCAATATTCAATACTTGGTGTAAAATCCTCTTGATATCTCATTACTCTCCATAAGGACCTCATGCTGATTCATTTCAAACAGAGAATTACCTTTAATTCATAGCTTGCACATGCTGCCAAATTTTGTTTTCTGTGTTCCCAGGTGGCTGTCCCTGACACAGAGGAGATTTTCCAAAAAGCCATTAGATACTTACGAAAAGTATTTAGATGTCAAGAAGCACATTTTCATTTTCAAACATGCTTCCATCAAGTATTATGGTAATATTTCGGATTAGAAAAGTACTGGTATATTTTGATTTTTTTTTGAACTTTGAAGTGAAATCCTGGCCCAACTGAAAGCAGTGCTGAACATACTTAGTAAAATTCTTGCTGCAATATCACAAAAATATTTTCAGCTGCTTGCTTTAGTTTTAAGCTCACTGTATTTAGCTGCTTTCTAGTCCCCACACAGGTTGTGTATCATTAAGTATGATGGTAACAAAAACTCCATAAAGATAAAACAAGTTGGTTTTTTCTAATCCATAAAAATTTGCTGCTCTAAGTTTTTAATGGTTTCCGGTAGCTCACTGAGCCCATGAGAAGGGCCTTTTAATACTGTATTAATACAGTAAGTATAGGAAGTAATTTTATGACAGGGGAAGAATACTATTATGATTACATGCTTCTTTTTAGCTAGGCTTTTATGGAAACTACTCAAGTCTACTCTGCAGTATGATTTCAAAACACAGGATGTGCTTGATTAAAAAGGTTCTGGGTAGTTTCCAACTGGACAAAGGCCAAATACTAACAACCAAAACAGAACAAAAGGACTGGATGTTTGAGGATGACATATTTGCAATGGCAATTATATAACAGAAACCCAAGTCATGAGCTGAGTCCATCCCCTCAAATTCATGGCAGCTGACAGAAAGTCCTTTGCAGTGCAATTGGTTGCACTTTATCTGTTCTTGCTTACTACGCTTCATAACAAACAAATCAGAGCAGACTGGCTGAAAACTGACTGCACAATGCCCAGCAGAGATTTACAGTGAATTTGAAATCACAAAAAGGGAAACCAAGTACTGCAGTTTTACATAGCCTTATTTCAGCTGTGAAAATTCACCACAGTACACACACTTGCATGCACATCAGTGTTCAAAATTTCATTTTCAAGATTTTTGAGTGTGACTTAGGATCTGAGGTTAGTTAATAAGTGCATGTTCTCATGTACAACATTGGTGCAGAATTTAGACACAATCCTAACTACTCTATCTTCTATTTTACCCGCTGCACTGGGGATTTGGTTTATTCAGCATGTGGATGTAACAAAGTATATTGAAACATTATAAAAAAGTATGAAATTTGTATTTCAGAAAGCTTTACTTGGATAAGAAGCCATGCATCTTGCATCCCCCTACAGTAGCAGCACATTGGTAAATTAATCCACTTTGCAGTATGTCACCCTCATTTTTCCCCTGGAAGTGTGCACCTGAAAGGTTATCTTGCAAAAATCATACATCCCTTCGGTCTGATCTTCTATGATGCCAGTGTCCCTACACCTGAACTCTGTAGTGATTTACAGAGAGTTTGGTTGCTGGAGCAAGATGCAGCATCATGAAAGTAAAGTATCTCTGTTCTGCATTCACCCCTCAACTAGTCATGATACAGCTCAGCGATATGGTGAATGCAAGCACATTATTACCAGCTCCTTTTGATCTCTAACAAAGCCATTGGAATCTACATGACTGTCACTAGGACCAATGTAAATGGAAAAGATAATTTAAGTTTCACTTAAATTGTACATGAACTTAAAAAGTTGGTTAACAGCTAGAAACATATCCAGGTTAAAATTACTCTAACAAAGCATACAGATGAACAAAGTAAAATTCAGCCAGATTTGATCAAACTGAAATATGGATGACAGATCCTATTGACAAATATGTAATTGGTGGGGGATAGAGTTTTAAACAGTAAGGTCACACTGTGTGGCTGAGATCATAGCAACAGATGTTACTGGGGATAAGCCAGACTGCCATTTCACTCATATACTCCAATAGCCCCAAAACCAACTAATGTTAGACAGACTAAATCCTCCTTTATACAACTGCAATCTGATAAAAACTCTGTCATTAAATACACAATGACTGCAGGAGTTGTCTACCTATCAGGGTTTGTTTGGACTGCACTATCTAGCTCTACTGATACCATTACGTCTTTCTGTCCCACTACTGCTTTAATTTCATTATGTGCTCAAGTACTGCAATTCCCCATGAAGGTGGTAGTAACTGCACACACACAGATCGAAAGAAACACATTGGCCATGTAATACCAAGCCTCACAGTGGACAGCCTTCTAACCTCCCAAAGTCTTGTGGAAATTCTTAGATGCTGCCTTAACAATTTTTCTGCAGTAAAAGAGAAAAAGTGATTCTAATGGGTTAGCAGATCTTCATTTGGAAGCTAAAAATAAAAGTAGCTTTATTGCAGCTCTGATCTCTCATGTGTAAAATCTATCACCTACCGTAAGAAGGCAGTTCATTGCAGCAGAAATCTGATTGATAGTACTGGAACTTTAGATCAAGCAGCAGAACAGAGAACAACTGGTTCATAAAATGTACTCGGTGTCTTTGGGTTTTATATCAGGCTTCCTACAGAGAGCTCTGGTCCCTCTAAATGCACTATATACCACTGAACTCTGAAGGACTGATCTTTTGAAATTTAGCTTATAACTATTAACCATGATTGACAAGTCTATTACTGCTGGTTACAAACTATTGAAATATTGTCTCTTATGATACACCCACTAAAATATTTTTCACAGTGAAATCCAAATACATTTGCTTTTAGAGAAAAATAATTTTAAGATGTAATAATATTTTTTCCTTTTTTTTTTTATTACGGAATGCGCTTGATGTTAGAGGGAGATGAGAAGGAACAGGTGATAATGTTGACATGG
>VZTT01002709.1:147434-184774 GCA_013400855.1 Buphagus erythrorhynchus
ATGAGGAGATCATGACAAATTCTTTTAAAAGAAACCATTACTCAACTGCCAAGTAAAAAAAGGAGTGATAACTATTTTCATGGAAAGAAGCCTCCAGTGAACGCCTCACTATTGAAGCTCTGTTCTTTGTTTTTGTCTGAACTCAGGAATGACAAGGGGCTGCTCTTCAAAGAAAAATCTGAGCACCAGTTTTCATTTGATTGGTACAACATTACTTTTTCAGATAACTGGCAGTTCAGACCTCTTGTTGAAAAGATTAGGGACTCAAGAGGTTAGAAATGATAAAATACTGGAATAAGTGGGAAGGGATTAATTGGCTTGATTTAAAAAATAAAAAAAAAGTCACTACTGGGGATGTGCCTACAAACCATATATGAAGTGTTTTTATCCTAAGGCTCAGAAGAATATTTTTAAAGGCAACTGTACCTTGGTGTACACATTTTCTTTAGCAGGATATACTCATGGCAAAGAAATTAACGACTACAAAGCCCAAAGGGGCTTTTAACACTCAATGCTTGTGAAATAAATGCCATCAGAAAAATCTCAAAGCATTCCTCACAAAAGATCAGTACATGCCATTTTCCAGCTTGGCTCCAGAGGTGAAATTTGCTCCATGCTTTAAACCCCTCAATCAACCCACAGCAAACACAGCGTATACAACTCTGCCCATTTTTTTTCCTGTTAACCACCCATGCCAGTCTCCTATGCACTTGTGGGTTCATGTTACTCCCGTTTCACACTGCAAAGTACTAGTCAGTATTTCCACCTCCCTCAACAATATTTGCTTACATATTGAACAGAAATTCTGGAATAGAGAAAACATTTAAACAAGAGCTGTAAAGTGTCGATAACAGGTTTCTAAAGACAGCCACATCAGAGACCAGGCCTCAGGAGCTCTGGAAGGCCATACAGTAACATTTGCAGCAGGTAGAATACAGAGTACAAGAACATTGAAAAAACCTGGGCACTTGGATCAGACCTTCAGATTCTTGTTTGGAGACAGCTTTTCTCTCCTGCCTCTGAACAATGGTCAACAAACACCTCAAGGCCTTGAAGTAATAAAATCATCTTCATTCTAATGCTAGAATCTGATATTTTCTTCATCTGACTCCTGCAAGGCTGCATGACTGCTTTTAAATAAAAAAGAAATGTGAGAAATTCCTTGAGAAAAAAATAAAAAAGAAAATACAAAAACCATTCTGGTCAGATTTTCCAGCTATCCAAAGAAACTGTTACACTGCTGACAAACCAATGTAGCAGGATCTACTGGCTAATTAAACAAATGTGACAATTTTACTGTGACAATTTGAAAACACTCAAAAGTGCTACCTATCCACAGTGTGCATTCTTCTCAAATATATATTAAAACCCATGTAGTGGAATAAGAAATTGAAAGGAACTTTCATATTCAATAAAAACACAATTATAAGCATAATTTGAAATGTACAGCTAAAATAGATTGGAAGAACATTAAATTCAATGACACACTTTCCTTAAAGAAATATTATAAATTCAGATAAGCCACAGTATGTAGCATAATTTTAAATATCTGATAGAGCCTTGCTTTTGCCCAATTATCACACTAATAATTTCAGCTGAGGACATCAATGCATTTTGCTAACAACTAATTTAACTTTCAACAATGGCAGTGTGGGTGAGGTTCTGTTTCAGCATTTCACAGAAGGAGACATAGTGGAGCAAAGAGACATCTCAAGGTTATTCAGGAAGATTGAAGGTAGGATGTTTTATATGAGTCTATGTATTCAAGAATTTATTGAGATGGTGTACAAAGACATGAGAAGATGAACCATACCAGTCTTTCACTGGCAGATTTGAAGTGCTGTATTCTGAAGACTAACAGCTGGAACAATCTCCACAGGTAAGAAGGAAGATGCCTTCAGAAAGAGCTCTGCTGACTATGGTGCATGACAGACCAATGGCACACAGCAAAGTTATGAATTCTCCTCCTCAAAAGGCAGCTTCAAGAACTATTCTCACTGCGGAATGTGAAACAACTTGAATTTAAGATAGCTGATGACCACAAGACTGCCTGACCATGTCAGGCTGCTTCCACAAATCTCATTGGGGCTGGCAAGTCTAACTATGCACCATCGCATGACACTTCCCAAGGAAAAGTCCACCTTTTTCTCCAAGGGGTCTCTCAGGAGTAAATAAAATAAGTTTTGGTCCATACATCAGTTGGTGTCTGTATTCTTGCCTTAAGAAGAAACTAGTAGTGGCTTCAGTTAAACTCAGAGCTGAACTGCAGTGTATTATGAAAATGGCAACAAGCATTCCTGGTATCTGCTGTTAACAGAACACTTCCACCCACCATCTCCCAACAACGAGATTCAAAGTCGAAACTTTAGGTTTGCTCCAGGTGTCAATTTTGTCCTGTTCTCTTTACTTTTCTTCAGGGAGCTCAAAGCAGTAAACCATCAAAAGTTGTGACATGCAGGTGTAGATAAAGCATAAAGGGGGAAACTGAGCATGCCTCGAGTACCTCGTGTCTTTTTGATCCATCACTTTAATTTCTCTAGTGCTTTCCTTACATATGTTTCTTTTAACCATCAACTATTTTTTGATTGTCATGGCCAGGAACTTCAGAAGAGAATTTAAAAAATGGAAGCTCTTGAAACTATTTCTGAAAGTTTGTTCAGTTACATCTCCAAGTCCAGTCTTCCCTTGGATACTGCAAATGTCCTAGCCTTTTCCTAGTCTGCTTCTAGTCTTCTTCTAATTGTGATTAGGCTAACTTATGCTTCATGGATCCCATGAGCCTCCTCAGCAGAGCTGACTTATGGGGAAGCTTTCTACCAGGATTTAAACCATGCAACACTTGCCCTCAGGGCTGCAAAAATGGAGCTCTTCCCATTTATGAGAGAAAGAGCCACAGAAGATGTTACAGACATTTCAAACTGAATTGTTTCTAAAGCATGCATTTGTCGCTGTAAGGCTAGGGAGCGGCGAAGAAACACAGCAACACAGACTTCTTCCAAAAAGCAGAAGTGATTTATTGCAGAAGTAGACACATTTTTATAGACTGGTTCGCAGAACCGAGGATAGAACAAGCTCATTGGTCCAAGGAAGGCAACATCTCTTGTAAACATGCTTTTATCAAAACATCACGTTCCTCACGCACTCATCTTGTCAACAACACCAGGTGCTAAACTCAGACTACTGTTTTCCCTGACTCTCACCAGCATCCACATCCAGCATTCATTTAAGAAAGCCAAACACAATTTTAATATGTTTTCAATGTCTTCATTCTGTGCCGAAAGCAGTTTGTTATGTAGAGTACACATTATTAATCTATTTAAATGAAAGGTAACATTGCATCATGTCTAAAGCAGTTTAAACACTCAGTGCCCATATTTACCATGTTTCACTTTGACGGGACAAGATGAAATAGCAAAAATGATTAATCTGAGGCCAGAGAATATTCTGCTACCTGTATCTCAAAATAGGACTAGATTTTTTTGCTTAATGCTGACAGTAAGCTGTGTAAGTGGAGTATGGGAGCTTCAGATGGCTTTTCTGCTTGGCCACACTGCAGACTGTCATTTTGGAATCAGCAGCACTCCAAGACAGACACACAACAGGCTCTGGAGTTCTTAATCATGTTTTTATACAACATAAACTCATGTAGTCCACAAGGTCCTTAGGAAAGGATACCTGGTACAGCTAGAGCCAAACACTGTAACACTACAGCAGTGTTTAAAATTTTCCATCCAGTTCAGCACTTGGAGCTTTTTTTTCTGTTCATGGGAGCATAGAAAAGGTCAGAGTTGATCTGACATGCCAAATTCCTTGGATCTGTTTTCTTTTGCACTTTCACTCCAAGATAAGGGGCTTATTCTTTATTTACAAGGATGAAAAAGGATGGGAATTTAGGTCCCATGGGTCTCCAAATCAGGAGTAGGAATCTTAGTTTTATGACATTCTCCACTCAACTAGAAGACTCTACCGAATTGTTTTCCCACATTTTTTGTCTCTTTCACTTATTTGCAGTTGCAAAACTTAGTGGTATTTGAAAAAGTAGTATATAAAATAATCAATGTTTTTAAGTTTTGTAGAGAGTCCATTTGAACTTCCACAGAGCTGCAAAACTTACTATCGTTTTCTCTAAGAAAATAACTTTGCTTACAAAGAGTTACTCTCTTGTTTGAACTGGCTTTAAAACAACTACTTTGTATAGTCCCATAAAAAGTAATTATTTTTATCATAATAGAGTACTTAATCAGAGTGAGGATGCTGAGCATGTAACATTGCAATACATAGTGAATTGTTTCTGAGCTGACTTTCAATGAGGCAGAGAAACTAAAAATGGTTGTTTTGGTGCAAAAGAGATGCTGAAGAGCTTGGAAAACAAACTTCACTGTAGTATTCACATCTTCCGTGTCTCAGGAATTCATTATAGAGAAACACAGAAGAGAAAACAATTTCCATTTCTGTCCCTTGTTTTCTCCTTGTGGAATGCAGTGGAAGAATGTTTACCTGGCATGATAAGCTCATTGCATTCTGCTGTGGATTGTTTGGCCCTGATGGCCAATGGAATCCACCTGTGTCTGGATTCTCTCTCAGAGAGGGGGTCACAAGTAGTAAGTAGTTAGATATGGTAGTTAGAAGTAGGATATAATTTTTAGTATGTCCTCTTTAAATAGTATATTAATGTATTATAATATAGTATAATAAATAAATGATACAGCCTTCTGAAATGGAGTCAGACATCATTTCTTCCCAGAGGATTTGCCGGCATTCTCCCCACAACAAATGGTGACCACAACACTTCACTACTTCACTGGCAGTCATTCATCATGGGAGTACTTTGTTTCTCTTCAGGAGCAGCAAAACATGTCCAAACTCTTGTGATGCCAGCTCACTTTACAGTAACTTTAGTAGCAATGGTAAATCTGGCAATGATGGCAGAATTAAATAATACTACTGAAATCAGCAATATTTCAATTTGGCAATACAAAAATATGTCTTAAAATATTATGGTAAAGCAGATAAGAAAATAGAATTGAATAGTGAGTTTGAAATAGGTGCACAGCAATCTCTCTCTCTTTTCCTGAATACCTTTTGTAATCTTTTTTTTATTGTTACAGTGTAGATGGGCTTCAATAGACCCATGTAATGATCAGATTTTACATTTCAAAGTTCTTTGCTAAATAATTTATTTAATACTGCTATGAAAATAAAACCTTTATTTGATAAATGTGCCTGCAAGCTGGAATCAGACCTTGCTTGTCTGTCCTGACAAAGGTCTAATCTTTTGCTACATTACATCTTGAAGAGGCATTTATCCCTGTAACAGACAGGTGCAGAACACCAGCTTTCAAATACAGGAAACTCTGCACACCCACACACATTTATTAGATCAGACAGTCAACCTTTCCTCCCCGTCACCTCCCCAGCAGAACAGTCTGCCCTGCCTTCAGCTGGCAGCACAAAGCAGATTTATACCATAGCTCTATACAAGTCCATCACTCCCCTCACATGTAACCTGTGCCATGCCAGCCATGCAATGGGGACCCACAAAACAACCGCCTCAGCCAAATACTTGGCATCGACTCAACAGCTTCCCATTCTGCCAGACTGAAGTTAGCTCTGAACTGTAGACATAATGCACCCTCAAGTTAATGCAAGCAGCTTTGGGATAGTGTTCCTGAGGTGCCTTTCTCATGGGTGCCACCATAATGTTGTCACTTGTAAGGGTGAATGGCCAAAAGTTTGTCTAATCCTGTTCTGCCACGGTTAGGTGCAGCACACAGAGGTCAAGGATGTGCATTAGGCTGGGAAGATCTAAGACTGCCTTTTCCAGCTCCCAAACAGCCTTTTGCACTCCAAGCTTACATTAGGCTGTCCTCAAATGACTCCAACTATTGATCTCACCCTTCCTGTGTGTATACTGGACAGTGCACAAAATTCTTGGAAAAGGCTTCCTTTGACCTTCCTGGAATTGTTGCTGAATTCGTGTGGTGATGCTGAGACCAGAATTGACCTGATCACCTACCAAATCAGGAAGGAGCTGTTCTCAAGGAAATATTTAGCGTTTCCATTTCCTGGAGTGAGACCACATCTGGAAAGTCATTGGAGCAAGAAAACTGATCTCTGCTTTTATGTATACCTAAAGTAATGCAGGGGTAACTCCTTTTTATTTTATAACAGCAGCAGCAACATAAGTAGAGCTGCTGCCAATTTATACCAGTGTGGGAGGAAGAAGAATTCAATGAACTCAAATGAGATCAGAAGTCAGTGGATTTACCCCTTGATTTATACTGATGTGAGAGCAGAAACTGGTTCTGCCTCCATTGACAAAATGCTGATAAAAAGCTTGAAAGTGCAATGGCTTAGAAATTGCTAAGAAATTAATTGTTTTTATCCATCCAAATCTTCGTGTACATAAGAAAGTCTGAAGGATAAAAAAAAACAACTCTCAAAGCAGGCTATTACCTGTTCCTCGCACGCTTTCAAAGGCTGCATGCCAGAGCAGGGACAAAGGCCACAGATCCACATTTACACGTGGGTTAACTTTTCAATCCATTTTTTCATTTCAATAGAAATAATATATCACCTTATCCAGGAGAAAGAAACAGCTCAACACAAAACACAGGGTCCTGGGCTACTTTTATAGTACACCTAAGACGTATAGGGATTCATTTATTTACTTAGCTATTTAAAAGTGGCTACTCTTACTCATTCTCTGGACAGCTAAATGCCAGGTTGCTAAGTTACTGTTACTGACATAATCTCCTCCCCATCGTGTTCCCACATTTGACAGCTTCACATGATCTACTAGGCCAGTCAGCTCGTTATTCACTTGTCCAGTGACGTCTGGATAATCATTTTAAATTCACATCATGTCCTCCCCAGTAAGCCCCCAGACTCCACATGAAAATATTTAAACTACCTGTCAGCTACTAAGTGCATATGCAACCACACTGGACAGCGTATCTGTATTTTTCAAATTACAATTATTATAATTAGGTTTAGCATCATTCTTCAATGTTGTTTGCCTTTTAGAAGAGAAAACAATTACTGAGGGGCAAACAGTGGGCTGTATCTCTTACCGTCTAATTTTGCTAGGTGAACAGCTCACTTCAGCTGCAGATGAGACTTAGTGCATTCAATTGGCATGAGGAAGGTATCCCTACACATAATTTACAGAGTCAAGAGCATTTTCACCTGCTGATCAATTTACATATTCTCCCATGTCATTAGACAGGAGCTAGTCATCAGAAGATGACCATACAAATTACAGACTTTGCCCATTTAACTCCAGTCTTTTTTACACTTATTATAATCTGAACTATATTTGGGATCTGTTTTGGCTTCCAGACTAGAAAGCTTCCAATTAGTATCACAGCTGTCCACATACATCAGAAGTCCACCTAGCAACTTGATGCCTTCCTACAGTGAATATGCATTCTTTTGTTCGTCTAAGCAGGGACGGATTTCCAGACAGCAGTGCCTGCCCAGATGGTTATGATACAGCCAAAAAAGCTGCAGTGCACAGACCAGAGCCTTGCTGCTGCCAGATCATGTCCAATCAATTGCCTAAACATCCAGCCCAAACTCCCAATTCACACTCCGAGTCCTCCAGAACATGTTTAAAAAAATTTCCTTTCTCTTGCATGCAGTGTTGTGCGCTTATCAACTCTTTAGCCAGGGGTAAACCAAGGCTAAGGAAGGTCCCTTCTGTGCTCTCCACAAACAGGAAAAGGATCACTGCTTGTTCACCCTCAGTGTCACCTACACACCTCCTTTTCCCGGGCTAGGATATGGGTCACATCACGTGCAGCGACAGCAAGGTACACTGATGTAAAGCACTGGTACAAGTGCACAAGTAAAGTTTAGGAGACTGGTTTTAAATGTCAGCTCTCTCACTCCATCTGCACTTTGAATCACAACATTTAAATTAACTCATTTTTCAGTGGATGCATATAGCAAGTGACAACTTAATTTAAATCCATATTAATAAAATGTGAATTACATGCATATACTTTTAATTGCCTGTCTTCTGTATTATCCACCCTTTCAAAACCATTGCATTGGTTGGGGAAAAAACCCCCGGACACATTTTAGAACAGAAAGAAGAGCAGGCCACAAGGTATTTGCCTTTATCTTTCAGTTTGGTATTAGCAACCTGTATGAAATGCATTCTGTACTATAATTATGGTTTGGCCTTAGTTGTATAAGAGATGATGATGATGATTACTATTTTTTTATTATTTACTATTATTTTTCACAACCTTCTCAGTTATGCTGGTTGAAAAAGTAAAATCAACAAGAGACTGGTCTGCCATTAACCTTTGGCTGTAGTATTGGGAACAGTCCTTAAAGCATTTACACAAGATGAAATAAGTAGCTAAGTGTTTCAGGAAATCTACAGGACTGTGAAATTTTGTCTCTGAAGACTTAGGGGTCTGAATGGAGTCAAGACCTTTCTCCTCACTTGGTTGAAAATTTTAGAATATAAATTCAGTTAAGTCTTTTTTCTCCATGACTGGAAAAAAAAAAAGGAAAAAAAAATGGCGACAGATTAGGAATTACAAACCTCTACAATTACAGAAAACATTAATCAAGTTCAGCTTGAAAAAAGAGCTATGTAAAATCAGAGGTCACAGACCTTTGCAGGAGTACCTCTTCCTCGTAAAGTCTAGCAAAGAAACCCTTGAGAGTTACTGAGTCTTTCTGAGGAATTAAATCACTTAATTCACTAACTTAAAAAAACAAAACAAATCAAAACCAGAAAAAAAAGCAACCTTCAAGGTATGCATTGCTCCAAGAGTGACTGCCAGGCAGAGCACCCTTCCTCAGCTCTTTGGGGAGCACAGCTTGGCAGTAGACATAGCCCAGAGCAGAAACTGCCAGGAGTTGCCAAAGGTTTGGTTGGGCAAAATGCAGAATTACAGCCCAGTTGTCCACCTTTGGGGCTTGACTGTCTTGGAATCCTTTGTGTTTACCTCTGTAACATCCCTGACAGGACAGAAATATGAATAACCTGGTGTTTTTACTAAGTGAAGCTGCCATGAGGGAGCTGAGACACACACTACCAAAAGTTCATCAGAGCCTATGTAAATGGCCCTGACAGGCCAAAAAGTACCTGTCAGGGCTGGAAACTTAATCCAGGTTCTCAAAAATTTTCAGCATATTTCTGCTGAAACCAAGGGTCATTCTTTCATCTGGAGCATCCAGCCTGAATCTTCTGACACAGGGTTTCTATGGGGAGACCAAAGACTGGATTTTGACCACTGCTGGGCATCACATTCTCTTACTTATTTTCTCTCCATTGCCTGTCAAGTAGAATATGATACCCTATGTGCAGCCAAAAACACATTTCCTGCTAGCTTGTTCTGCAGCATAGATTTGAGAAGAACAAAGTAAAACACTGGCAAAACCCAGGCACTTCTAGTGCCAGGTGTGCTTCAGCACCACATGTGGTTGGAATCCTCAGCCACAGCCCTGAGGGCGTCCAGCTGGGGCTGGAGTCTGCTGGGTCCTTGCTGGGCAGACCCAAAGCAGCTCTGTGGTTGCTGCGCTCACACACAGGCAGGGCTGTGCAGCCCAGTGCAGGCAGGTTACAAAAGGCTGAAGGCAGCCTGTGGGTGCCCCAGACAGCCCAACACCATGCCAAAGGCACAGAGCCCCTGCAAAGCAGCACCAAACCACCCTCCTGCACACGGAGGGGAGCACTCTGGGGGAACCATGTCTGAGGTCTACAAGCTAAGACTGTATCTCCACCCCGACACAGGTGTCATGTGCTCCAGGTGCCTTCTGGCCATGCCAGTGCCTACGGTGGACAAGATGCCAGGACATGCACGAAGGATGCCTCTGGGCACCTGCAGCAATAGTCCAGAAAGATCTGCTGGTTTGTATCCCTTCTTCACATGCTCATTACATGTCCTTGTGAGAGAGATCTCCAGAGACATGGAATTCTGCTAAATCCCTGCTCTGTCCATCCCAAGACTGTCCCCAGATTCAGTAGCCCACTGGTAGCAGGAGCAGGGACTCTGCAGTTCATCCCCATTCTCTAAAGGCAACAGAAAGTCCTGCTCCAATCTCAGCAGGTTTCAGAAGGAAGCCCAGCATATTGTGCTTTTTTGTTGACTCAAATTACAGTCATGATGTAGGAAATAGGGTCACCATCTTGATTAGAAAAAAGACATTTCTGCTTCCTGTGATTTATACACACTGTTCCCACATTAAAAGTGTCACCTGGATGACTGATCCCTGAAATTAACCCCATCACATTTTCTTTTGATGCTATTTACTGAAAACAACTGCTTTCCCCAGCCAACAAGTCATTTATTTCAAATATAGTAATGAACCTAATCGAAATATATAAAGAAGGAAAGAAGACATTTAAAATGTACCAAGTATTTCGCACAGCCTTTCAACATTTCCTTTGCTTTTGCTCCCTTAGTGTTCTAAAGGTAATAAACCTCTGCTCCCTTTGAAGGTTGAAAGTAAATATTATTTATTTCCTTGCATTCATTGCTCCGGGGTGCTCATGCAGGATCTTCTCCCTTACTTCAGGTCTGCATAAGCATGCCTGCCTGCTGCCTCAACGCTCTTCTGCAGCAACACTGCCAACCCATATGGACATCCAGAGCAGCCCAAGATAACGTGTGTACACAAACCAGGAGCAAGTTTTCCAAGCTCTTTAACTCTGAATTGCAATGAATAGTGAGAAGCTTATTTTATTTTATAAGCAAGAGTAAGTCTTTGCAAACAAGCTGGCATGACTGTTACATGTGATTTCAGGTCTGGGTAAGCCTGCAGCACTACCTCCTAGTAACAAGGACATGGCTGGCACAAATTCCCACTGAAATTTTAACCCTTCTACACCAAAAATCAGCCGGTTGGCTGGCAATCCCAGGGAGGTAGCTCTGACAGATCGGAAACTCAACTCATGAGGACAAAAACCTAAATCTGAGAGTGGGACTGGTGGGTTGCAAAACTGCCCCGAGGCAAATCTCACTGCCAACAGGGAACCCCAAAGTTGAGGTGTCTGAGGAAAAGCCCATCTTACACTTAGAGTAAGGCATACAACTTGTGCACACTCCCTTTTTTCTTATGACATAATCTTGTTGCAATCAAGCCATTCTCAGTTTGGAGCTGCAATTTTCTGTATTCAACCACTGACCAAAGATCACAGAAAAAACACATCTGTAAGTCTTTAACAAAACCATGAATGATGAGCAATTGTAGTCTAGAGGAAGACTGTAGGTCAGTTTGTGAGTAGAAGAATTAAGGCAACTGAACCTCAGGGTAGGAGAGAAATGTGTTCTGGATAGACTCAGGGACTGAGAGCTTGAAAAGAACATGAACATGTATAAATCCTGACTGAAACAAGCAGGCAGATGCAGAGTATTAGGTGAACTGATCTTACTAAGGAGCACCCTGGGCCTACCACCCCGTCTGTGTCTCTTAATACAGACCCACTGATATGTCATTATTTAACTACAGTGTTGAAGACAGCCCGATAAACTCTTTCCTTGGAAGATGAAAATAACAGCGCTACAATTATACAGGAGATAAAAAAGTAAAGGGCATTACTTACCCGCAGTATTTCTTCCACACAGCTGGAGTCATTGGGAAGGGCAATCTAGGTTTAAAGAAAGAAAAGAAATGTTTAGTCAGGTGCTGGATGCAAAGTTCAACCACACAGGTGAACAGCTAACAAGCAACTGCCTCTGTTTAAAGACTGCTATATCCATGCTTGCTGCCTACCAAATTTTCCAGATCAGATCAACATAAATCATCACCAGGACCTATTTTGTCAAAAGTTGTTTTTTTCTTCCATGCTGCTTTGTGTCACTAACGACACTTTTGAAGCAATGAAGTATTCTGATTTCCTCACAGTTGAGAACTGGCAGTGGAATTGCCTGAAACTTCTGTAATTGAAGAAGACCCCACTGTTACTCCTATTGGCAGCCTTCAGAGAGAGGGTGAGGTTTGGTTTAACCTGCCATATGCTGCAGCGAAGGACAGAGGTGATAACAGGAGAAAGCTGTTATCATCAACTATCTTATCCTACAGCCTAATAGGCTAACAGCCCAGACAGCTCTTAAATAAATACTGTAGTAAATACTAGTTGGACTGTAAGGGTGGTTGCTGATTTTGTTGTCCCTCACTCCATCAGCCTGTTACAGGTTCAGTGTTCTCTGCAGCCTGCACAGCACACAGGTATCCACCTCAAGAGGCCTGACACTGCTCCTTCTCCCCTTGGAAGATTCAATTTATCTCTGCACCCAACCCCACACACACAGACACACACACACACACACACAGAGTGATGCTGCTAATATATTCAAATTGAAAATACTTGTTAAATGGTACTTACAGCATTTGCCACAATCCCTCATTCTAAGGATATGAAAGAGCACTAAACCTTTAAATACTGTGAACAATTACAGAAACAACAGGCAGATGTGACCTGTATGTACAGCCACTCTGTGGCACTTGTTGAGAGCTATGGTGGACTCTTATTATGGGGTAAAGCAGGAAATATTAAATGAGATTTTCTGAAAAATTCTTCTACCTTATTGCCTTTAGTAACTAGTTTGGTGAAAGACAGTCATGACTAAACTTAATCCCTGTCATCCTAATCTGCTATAGAGCTTGAACAAAGCACCAACCATGGCCATCTGCCTGCATTTCAGCCAGCACTAAGCTTCAAGAATAAATCCACACAGCTACAGAAGTAAAAGATCACAGAGACCTCTTAGATCACCAAGCTCATGCTCTGCTAATTTAGCAAATTTTCCCCATATCTTCTAGAACTATGGCTAGTCTGGCCCAAAAACTGTACGGAAATGGGTCTCCCATTCCTTCCCTTAATAAAATATGTAGTGTTGGTACTTTCTTTATAGTGGCTAAAATTTTGTTTTCAGTGTCACCCCAGCTCTTCTGTAGAGCTCTTCCCACTACTAGAAGTAATTCATTACTTCCCTTCACATTTACATCATGCATAGACATGCAAAATTATACTCCACTTTTCTCAAAGGCTGTATGTTCAACTCTTACCTTCTTTCCTGATAAACAAGACTTTCCTCCCCTTTGGATTATTTGATCACTGTTCTCTGAATTCCCAACAGTTCATCAGTATCTTGGTAAAAGATTACCCATGTGAATATGACTACACCACAGGTGTATTAATATTTTTTATCTATTATAGCTTATAATTTTCCAAAATGTCACCTTAAAACTGTCAAACAACCAAAAAAAAATCCTTACCTTTTGTCCCCAGTTTCTACTCAGATCAAATTACCTACAAGCCTGGCTGAGAAATGTCAGTGGGTGGTCAGAATGAACTGCACCAGGCCTGCCGTCCACCCTTACACCACAGGACTTGGACTTGATGGGACTTTCTTCATCTCCCTACTTTTCACTTAAATTACTTTTTTCTCTCTCAATACTTTAAAGTTCTCTGCTCATCTGTATTTTCCATTCCTCATACCAGCTCCCCATTCAGTGAGGAATATGGTTAATCAAAAGGTTTGCAAGCAGGGGTATTACTGCACTGTGCAGTGAGACAGAACACGTGTCTCTAATACACGCCTCATTTTTATTCATTGAAAACTAGTATGTTAGAATATGAGAAAACAAAAAAAACAGTCTTCCAATAAGCTTACAGTGAACACATCAACCACAAAATTTCTCACTACAGAAACAGGAGCAGCCCAAAATCCAGCTGAGTGAGTCAGACTGGGAAGAGTGAGAGGAGCAGAGATACAGAAGCTCTCTTTATTTAACACCCTTCCCTACCATTACACATGCCAGCTGTAATGGTTAGCCAAGGTACCAAGTGTATTTCTTTGCTTAGAAAAGTGATGACTGTGTCCCTCACTATTAATACAGGACAGAGCATGTTCTTGGTTGTCTCACAGTCCTCTTCCAATTCACAACCCTGTTTAGGTTTATGTTACTTCAGTACTAATGACGATAGTAACAGTAAACATAAACAGTAAAGCATTTTACTTTAATAAAGCCCACTATATATTATGCAATTGTAACCAGCTTCTGCTAGCAGCACTTGCTAATAACTTTAAATGCTCATGCATCAATTTAATTGTGCTAATGGCAAAGAAGATTTTAATGGCTTGACAAAACTTTTGTTGCCTTTGGCATTGCTTTGTTTTGAATCACTGGTATTAAAGTAATGCAAGATGTCAAAGTGCTGTGATTTTCATATAGGGAGATCCAACTAGGAGCGAACATAAAGAGGAAAACATTTAGATTGATGCAAACATTAAAAGAATAATTATTACAACATGGCTATCAGAGAGAAGATCAATGTAAGAGTCTTCCAGTACATTACTATTAATGGATTTCTAAAGAAATGAGACTATTTTTCTAAATTCATGCTGCAGTTGCACATTCCAAGAGACTTGAAAGGCACAGAGATCTATTAGAAATTTAGTCTGTCTTGAAAAAAAAAAAAGAAACTTCAACCTCTCAACCCCTCAAAGTGTGAATTAAAAATTGCAAGTTTAATTGTCCATGAACACTTGCGTTCAGCTAACAAGTGCGAGCGGGCCCACATGGCACACCATGACATCCAAGCACAGATTCATCGGGGGGACAGAATGAAATGAAACAGAACAGATACAATATTCATCACACTCTCAAGTGCTAGCACTATAACAAATTGTTATTAGAATTGCCATTAATAAACTGCGACGTTCTTCCTGTAGTTTAGTCATGATTGGACATTCATCCCATACTACTACTTTCCTAATCTAATAAAAATCAAGCATTTTAGGACCCATTATGTGATTCTCCATCCCTTCTCTCTCCTCTTCAGCTTTCATCACTAATCAGTCTAAAATGGAGGGCACAGCTTGCACTTGTGCATGCTTTTGGTGCTTTTCTTCCTTTATGAGCAGCATGGTCTAACTCAGCTGAACAGACAGATTCCAGGAATTTGGCTTCTGCAAGACAAAGTGGTTGCAATTCACATCATGAGCTCTTCTCTCAGCTGGCAATGCATTCACAAACCCCAGACTGAGGAACAGTGAATGCTACATAAGCTGCAGACATTTATCCTGAGATAATAAAACTTCAATCAAAGTGAGAAGATTTCACAACAGCTACATGCTACACTGAACTCATCTTCCAATTTCCTTTTAATCTGGCAAGCCTCTTTTGTATCAAAACACTTCATGTTTACTTTTAAATACTGCTTGCNCAGATGGTCAAAATATTCCACCTACTACAAGCCAGTATTCTACAGTTTTCTTCACTTTTTGGTCGCATAGGAGAGAAGAGAAAGCTTAAATGATGTGGAACCAAAGAGTTTAACGTATGGCTTGGGTGGCTACGTGCTAAACTTTAAAGAGAGGGAAGGAGGGCAGAAATCTAAGTGAGGGAATAGTAGACTTTAATGTTACACAGATCAAATGACATTGGGTGAACGGTTACAATATCTGATGAGTCACGTTGGTCTAACCTTCCACTTACTCATTCTACACTTCCTTGACTACTCTTATGTCCTGGACAATTTATAACCTGCATGAGATCAGATTTTGTTTTCGTGGCACAGAAATATTATACAAAGACTCTTTCCCTGTAATTTACATCCAACAGCAGACATTTCTCAGAAATGTTAGCAACACAATCTTCCAAGAGACTTGTGAAAATAGTTCTGAAAAACCAAATGTAGTGCTATAAAGCAGAAATACACCATGAATAATGTCTTTGCCAGAACTGAGCAACTACATTTTCATCTGTATAAACTGTTCATGAACAATCCCCCTGGTTTTATTGATGCACAATTGGCATTCAACAAGTAATCTCTCCTTCCTATCTTCGTTTTATTGAAAAGGTAAGTGTAGCATGTAAAATGAATGTAGGAGCCCACTCATTTCTTGCACATGAGCACCTATGTGCTTATACATCAAGATCTCAGCTTTCCTTGTCATCTCCTTTATCAAGGAATCCATTTTGACTCTGGGGAAATGAAGCTCATGATACTGTTTATTCCTTTGAACACAAATTGATTTTTCACTTGCTAGCATGAAAAGATCCTGTGCATGAGCCTTGACTGATCATTTCCAGTGTGCATCACACAGTGATAAGAGGAAAACACTTAGAAAACCAGAAACAGCAAAACGAGGACAGTCAGCAGAGGCCTTGTCCTCTGAGTGCCTTCAGCTCCTGCCAGGCTTCCCATTAACAGAGAGTGTTTGGTTTTTCTGATTTTTTTCTGATTAATACAAGTGGGAAATGAATGGCAGAATAGCAGAATTTCCAGATATAACACATTGGACTAGATGATGTTTGAGCATCCTTCCAACCTGTATGAACCTATGGTTCAATTCTTGCAATATGCTCATTATGAATCTGAGAACATGCAATACTTCACCTGCACTTGGCATACGCACCCACGTCCTCCCAGCACCACCTTTCCTTTGACTGTTTTCAGGACTTTCTCGCACACTCAGGCTTCATTTCTCTACTTAATGGCTCCCAACATTCCGCTCAGCTGCTGACTACACATTTCTCCTCCTGAGAAGATTATTCCATATTTACTTCAAATAAAGTTCACACCACTGCTCAGAGCCCACTGCTCAAATCTCCTCGGATTGTTTCACAGCTCATGATCCTGCTTCCTTTCTCAATACTATGCCCAAAAAAAGTGTCACTCATGTTAAAGACACCTGGAATAGATGCCAACTAATCTCACTAGCTGGGAGGATTTTGGCTCTTCCTTACTAACCTTAGTGCAAATGTGTAAGAATAGAAGCAGCAAAAGAGCAAGGAATAAATATCGCAACCTGATGGTAGGGTTTTTCTGGTGTATTGGATATTTGTGGAGATATCACCAATATACTTTAGGGCTGTATGTTTGCATTTTGGAGGAAACGGAACGAAGTCAAACATGGTAGTATTAAAAAAAAACAAACCACAAAAACAACAAAACAAACCCAAAACTGCTCCCTTGGTATTCAAGTACATACATGTGTTTTTCACAGTCTTATTCATTTTCAAGGGAGCCATTTGTGGGTCCTAAATAATGCATATCCACTGCTTTCTTTTAGTGTCTCCACCATCCTGGAACCAAAATACCCTGAGAAGACTACATTTCCCATTATTTTAACCCCAGAAATGTCTCCTGGGGCTTATTAAAATCTCTGTGGAAATATATATTTTCACACATAGTAAAAATTAGGAGAGAAAGAAAAACTGTTGCCTAAAACAAAATACAGAAAGCTGCTCCTCTGTTCTCCTTTAATACAAATACTGCAGAAGCTGTGTAAAATACGCATTTACTTCAGAACAGGAAAACTCGAAAGTTTTAAGGAATGAGTTAATTCATTGGTTAAGCTAAGGCAGCCTGGCCTGCAGTCAGAACTGCTTTTCCAGAGGTGGCTAGAGAAATTCATACCTTTTTCCCCAAGTAAAGCACCTTAGCTAGGAAAAACAACTTACTAGTGTGGTCCAACACATGGCTGAATCAGACTCACACTGATTTTAGTGACCTTCCCAAAAGGTCTCTAGTTCAGAAGCCAAAGCTGCCCACAACAGGTATCTTCAGTTTCATATAAAAGCCAGTGACTCTCAGATGCTCCTCTTCAGTCACCAAGAGCCAGACCAACCTGTGCAATCACACCAGGAGGGGTGACTAACCCCATACTGAAAGGGATTCAGTTTCATCTCCCTACAAAAAACTCAGCTTACAACGACCGTTTTTACCTGAGCAAGCCCAACTACAAGGACAATGTTTTTTCACTGGCATTTAGTTCTGCTACAGCAACTTTTAAACCAGACTGACCTGGATGTGACAATTACACTTTTTTTCTTCTTCTCAGTATGTGTTAAATTTAGTTCATTTTTTTTCTTTTTTCACTTCTTTGGTGTTTTCTTTTAACAACACCATTTCAGTGTTGATCAGCATGGAATAGTCTCCATGAAAGCACAATATGCTGATGTTCAATTTAAACTCAATGGTTCACCATTGTTTTCATGCAGTAAATTGCTAAACCCTATTAGAGAGAGAGAAGACTGATAAAATGATCTCTCACTTCAAGGTCTCCTGGGAGTTTCTTAATGTAGGTAAGGCAGCACATTTTACTTATGGAATATTCTGAATGCATTTTAGAAACTCACCATAATGATAATACCAGAGTATCTGATAATGTCAGTATTAAGCCAGGCCCCAACAAAGGTGGCTTTTCCAGTACCTAATTTATGACCAAAACACTGGCTTGCATAAAGGCTGTTACAACCATTTAATACTGACAAAGAGCAAGGAAATTTTGAATGTTGAATTTCTTTTTCTTCCTTCCTCTCTTTCTTTTCCTCCTTCTCTTATAACTTCAAGTACTTATTTACTTACATAAAACACGAATATTTTCTTATGTGCCTTGGCATTTTCACCTTATTCTGGAAAACGTTACTTTATATATTTCCACTAAAGTGATGATAAAAGGCACCTTGACCTAAAATGCCACCATGCACTTGTCCACTTGAAACATCAAAGCCTGACTAACAGACTATGCAACCCTCTGCTGTGGTGAGATATGTGGTATGGCAGAAATAATGATCAAGTGTCTGTTTCTTGTCTTCCTTTTGCCATTGTGAATGAAATTTAACTTCTCCTAAGACAATGAAGCAGTATAAAAGCCATGAAATGAACTTGGCTTACAAGTCCATTTGTCCTTAGTTAGGAGGATGCAAATTAGACACCATATTTATTCTCAGTGTAACTGCTTGAGCAGAACCTCTTGGGAATCATGCAAAATCCCTTTACTGTACAGACACAGCTGTCTAAATTTAATATAAATTGGAACTGGATGTCCTTTAAATCTTTCACATTAGTGGAATGTGGTGCTGTTCCCAGTATGTGCCAGGACAAGAGCAGCATCAGGCAGAAGTTGTGTAAATTCCTGCCAAAATAGTATCAAAGTCACCAGGTCAGACTGCGGCCTTGGTGATGGGTCTAGAACTTCCTCGATGTCAGTGAGGTTGCATCAGTGTAACCTGAAGCATTATTTGACCCTGTGTATTCAGATGACAACATTTCTTTGGAGGTTTCAAAGAGGAACCTTCTTAAGTATGTGTTTACATCTGACAGTCCTCCTACTGCAGCTGCAAGGATACAGTAGGTGGTTGTGTTGGTTACCTGTTTCACTTCTGGTTTTTAAAACAGTTATGTATGTCCTCACAGAAAAATGTACTCCTGGGTATATTTTGTACAGCAGTTCACAAAGCTGTGAGGCCCATGCTGGAACCCAAACTAATTGCTCAGAGCTTGTTTACAAATTAGTTGTTTTCATATATCCTTCCACCACAGTCACAACTTGCAAGTCATGACCTCAGACTGTCTTCAAAGCAGAGGGCCAGAATTCAAAGGATAAGGACCTGTTCCTGCTCTGAGGGAAACAATTGTATTTTGAAATATCTTAAGGTTTAAATACCAACCTGTTAGCATAGCTAGTCTACACAGATACATTTTTAACACAAACTTCAATCAAATAAATTAAATTCTTATAGGAAATAAAAGCTATTTTGCTTTTATTAATACAAAGTAGTACAATTATTGAATTTGTTTTTATTGTGATTGCATCCAAACTCAGACTACATTAAGAGCCAGATCTTATGCTCATTAAATAGTAAGACATGCAATTATCCCAACTGCCACTGAATGTCATGGTTATCTACAAAAGGGGAGTTAAAGAACACTTTTTGGACAGTACAGAACTTAGAACAAGGAAAATCTGATTTTGAATGGGATCTGTATGGCCTCTCTATTAGTTACATTTCTAATTAAAATGCTTTGATCTATTAATGCCAAGGGACACTGCTAAATGTATTCAATGCAGAAATTGCATACTTTTCCTGAGCTCCCCAAATCTCTTAGATCTGTGTGCACTTATGCTGTGTGCAGTTAAACTGCTCACTAAAATGAAAAGATATCTAAGAATAACTCACTTCCATTAGATTTATAAATCACATTAATTAATTCTACATCTCCAGTGGTGTAGAGACCAAACTCTAATGCAAGATCTAATTAAAGAAAAGGGGAAAAAAATTGCAATTGAAACACAGAAGTAACTGTTTAGCCTCAAATTAATGAGGCACTATGCTAAGCAAGAATGTCCATAAATCCCTAATGAGGATTTTAAACACATTAAAACTTCTTAATACAAAGTGTTTGCCTTCCTTTTATCCAATAACAAATAAGCCAATAATTTTTTGCCTCTAAATGACACTATTAACTGTCATGGCATGTTTTATTTGATAAATCCTCCATTCAAATACAGTAAAACCAATTAATTCGCCTGCTGTGAAATGTGTTTCTTGATAGCTTTTATGTGATTTTTCTTCTCAAAGAAATGTAAATAGGAAGTCAATGTAGGTGCCTGATTTTGCTTAAAAATACGATGCAATAACTATAGATTTTCTAGTCAGTTTGCATTTCAAATTAATTGAAAGATAACCTCCATTTTCAGGTCATCAATCACATAATGGTCTCCTGATAAGTAAACAGTTACAGAGTAATAGTTTTACTACCAGCGAAATGGCCCCATATTTGAGCTGTGATAGTTGCAAAATCACCACTTTTGTTCCTCTATAAATAATGGTTTGCAGTGGGGCCACCTGGCCTCTGCCACCCCCGGCACCCACCACCAGCAATACCAACAGACCTCTGAGTCCACACTACAATTAAACCAAATGTCTTGGAAGGGTGAAGATGGAGATGTACTACATTTTTGTTTGGTCAGAAAAATCTATAGAACAAATAAAAGATAATTCTATGGTTTGTGGTAATCCCTGGGCCCCACTTAGCACATCTCAGCAAAGTAAGACCGTGTTACAATTACCCCACATTAAGTACCTGAATCTCTGAAACTCTTCTAAGGTTTTGCAACTGGGAGGATGAGCCTGCTAAAAAGTACATGTTGCATGTCAGAAACAGACTTTTGTCTGTGCCCACTACATGAAGTGAAGGCAAAGCAGAGGCTAATGCCCTGCTTCATGGGGTCTAACTGAATGCCAATTAATCTTTATAACATATAGACAGTCTCACCGTCTCCTGCACTGCATGATGATCACATGGAGACTGTGGTTCCTTTGTCTTAAGATGGAAACCCAACTGAAAAAAATCCCATTATACCCCCCCTACATATGGAACAAGAATTAAATAAAACAAACATTTACCAGTGCTGCACAGGACACAACCACTCATTTATTTAATCATCTGTAATGGATTACCAAGCAGAACCGGGTAATTTATGTAGCGTGCCATGACAGCTGATTGCATTTGCACTGTCCTGTATGCATGTTTCTTATTGAACCAAGCAAAGCAAATCTGCGACTTCACTTGTGGAGCAGTGCCAAGGCTGCCTGACATGTGAGGAGGGCTGGGAGAAGTGGGGCTGGGATGGATCAAAGCAGCAAAGGTGCTCTGGATCTCTGCTAGCCACTGTCCCCATAACTGAGACACACAGCCCCAAGCCCACATTTGCTCCTTTTTCCCAACAGAAATTCTTGTTACTATTGCTACAAATTTTTGCATAGTGACCTTTCCACGGGGATGTCTGGAGAAGCAATTTATATTTATACACTGTCATCATACAAAATTATGTAAGTATGTATTCAAATAAGTGAGAAATGCATTCTGCAAATATCTGTATTTTGCTCCTTAACCACAGTCTTATTTAACAACCTTAGGAATTGAATTGCAGCAGCTTCAAAAAGTAAATTGAAGAGACCTCTTGCCCTGCCTCAACAGGGAGAAACACATGGCCTTTCTATACACTCTCAGCTAATAATATTTCCCAAATTAAACTTTAAAAATATTTATGTGAACTATCCTTGACACAGTCAAATATCAGGAAATCAATTTCAAGTTGACTGAAATCAAGCTTTTGTGCTTAAAGTACCACGTATTGTAACCTGCATTTTGCTCACTTTGCAACCCAGTGTTCCTAAAGGTTGAATTAAGCTCCAGCTCTTCCAAATGCAGCTGTCTGCATCCAACTTCTATTACAAAATGTAAATAAAAATATTTATATTTTTGAAAACTATTTGATATGATATCCCAGATCAACAACTTTTACATCTACTTCTTAATCAAGACATTGAATTGGGCTAAGACCACCTGACATTATTTCACTTCTGACCTTTTCAACTGTCAAAGCAGACAGATTTTTATCCTACAAGAATCGAGCCAAAGCCTCAAAGGTGCAGTGCCAGAGCATTAATCCATTTCACTAGACAGTCATTGAAATTATAATTGAAAGTTCAACTTACTTTAGCATTTTATACTGAAATACTTCTGGCAGCCCAGGGCAGAAAGTCGAAATCTGGTTTCCAAGGGAGACCATTTCCAATGGTTTTTAAATGCTGGCAGTGAAATTCCTTATTGTCAAAGAGATCAGCAGATGCCGGCTTCCATTAATTTACTTTCTGTGACTGCTGCTCACTTCAGGAAGCCTTTCTTTACCTAAGGATGCTGACCTACTGCCAAATCCCATCAGAAATGGACTAGGAAAGACACTGGTTTGTTAGGAGACTGGGGACAATCCAAGAAAAGCCCCTACAGCAGCCAGGGCAGATCCCATCCCTCCATTTATTCTGACCAACGGCATAAGCAGAAAAACAAATCTACACAAAAGACAGGACATAGATCTGTAAGAGGTCCAAATTCAAGCTAAATAACCTGACCTATGTGCACCACACTATCAAGAGTAACTTCAGAACCTGAAGGATCAGTAGACAGCTTTTTCTCTTCACCAAAAGTTGTAATAAAGGCAAAAGGAATCTAAAATCTTGAATCTGAAAATAACATCACCTTTTTAAGCAGTCGGTGGCCTGTAAAATCCTTTGTTCTGGTATTCTGGAGCTGCTCAGAGGTCTTCGCCCAGGAAGTTCCATATAAAGACCAGCTGTTGTTCTTAGACTAATCTCAAAAGCTATCTAAACAAGCATTTAAGTTAACTTGACAGACATGTTTCATCAAGCCTAAACATTTTTTTTTAATTTTTCAAATTGGGATTGACTAGTAATTCTTTATTTTAATTCTGGCATCTTATCCCGAGGCTAAAATGCCTCCTGTTTGGGAGGAGGAAGAGGGAAAAGGGAATGGAACATGAGTTCCAATATCTGTTATGCAATGATAGGTCAGTTTATCAATGCTTTCTAGACTACTGTTGTATTTGCTCTATAAATTCTACGGTCTTTGTCTGCACAAGGTCCCTTAAATCCTTAGTGCCAGGATATGAACCCCTTAATTCAAAGCACTGAGAAATAATTCTGCAGCAGTGCATGAGCAGTGGGAAGAAAGCAGCCCTGCAGACCACATTCACTGGGGTTGTGCTGGGTCTCCTTGAGGCATAGCGATCTCAAGGCTCAGCTCTCAAAGTCACACGATTAAGGCAATGAGGTAACAGACCAGGGCAATGCAAATCTCACAGAGGGCATCAGAGACAAATACCAGAATTGCAAGATACCTTTGGGACATTAGCAATGACATTAGCAAACCTTCTGTACCCTTGTAAAGGGTGACTTAGCACTTCCTGCTTCAGCACCTTTAATTACTTTGCTGTTGCCAGCCTATCTGAGGTGTCTCCTACTCTGCACACGCCCGTGAGTATTTGTGCATATAACTGAGTGTGTATTTCTCCTTTCCTTTCCTCCTCCTTAGATCTCAGCAGCAAAGATCACCTACGGATCTCTGGACAGCTGCTAACGTTCTTTCACACACAGTGTGATGCTCCTGCAGCACTTTGTGTCCAGGTCCTGAACGCAACACACGTAACAATTGCCCTCTGGATCTCCATCTGGGCTCTTACCCGGTTTTGGCACTGCACTCAATCCACAAACTCTGTCAATGACCCAAGGCACAACTCCCGTGCCTGCAACAGGATCAGGATACAGGTGCCTTAACACTGAACTTTCAAAGAAAACAGTTCATTTCAAACAGTTTTATTTCACAAAAATATTCTGTCAGAATTTAATACAGTAAAAGACAAAATAATTTTGAAGCCACAGAGAGAATTTGGGAATTTTCATTTTGCTAGATGTATACTGCAGCTTTGGGCAAGTTAATTAATGCTGCATTTCTATGTTTAGGCATCTGTAGAAACACAAGAAGCAACAGATAACTTGCCATCACCCAAGTGTAGCAGGAAACAGTGGCTTGGAGCTCCTCAGGAGGATGGTGTCATGTAAGAGTGACATATATACGCAAAGCTGTATACAACTGGAGATTCCTGACTGCTGTAAATGTCAATCCTCAATAAATGGTTTGACCTTTTTTATCTATTATTTCCATTTTATAACTAAAATCAGGTCTGACACACTGAGCATTTCAGGGGAATAAATGCAGTTTGGGGATGACTTTGCAGTCTAATGTCTCACATCTCACATCACACCCCCGAAATGCATCATCTCCACAGAAGTACAATGCTGTCTTGGTACTTAAGCCCCAAGGACCTCCAGCATCAGTTTGCTGGCTGACCTAACAAGCCAATGAGCCCATTATCAGCATGTCTCTGTAAGCCAATGAGGTTTCTTTTAGTGAACCTGCTTAAAGCACATAGCAGCTTGATCCTAGAGAAGTTATTCTTTACGCATTTAATTGAGATATTCCATGGGCAGAGTCACCTTCTGGGTGAACCCACTTCTGCACTGACTACAGAGAGAGGTCAGTGTCACCACTCTGCTTAATTGGGGAGTCTCAGCTAAAGACTGAAAGTTAGGTGAATTAAATATGGATCATAAACCCCACAACTGTGCAGCAGGCTCATGTACCAGGCTGAACTCACAGTGTCGAAATGAATTAATTCCACATCAGACTTGGAGATCTGAATGCAAGATTGAGAGCCAATCACTCATGTTAAGCCAGACAATGAGCAATTTTTTGCTTAATGATAATTTTGAACTGGAGGGAGGAAGGGAAATTGCTTTGGTTTGGACTTAAAACAGTATTTTAAAAACCTTACAGAAAGATGAAATTTTGAAATTATTTGATAATTAAAAAAAAAAAAAGAAAAACAAAATGGAGGGGTTTCCTACTGATTTCAACCTGTTAAACCACTTTCATGAAGGAAACAGAAATAAAACAAAATAATGGCAGGAGCTCCATAAAGGAACAATACAGAATTTGGTTTAGTAAATAATAAAGCTAATTAGGAAAATGCCTAAATGTCTGCTTCTGATTGTCACAATTTCCTAGAATTTTTAAAACCCAACAAAATAAAACAGTATTAAAAGAAGTGGCAGCACTGCTAAATTTGATCTTTCAATGGAGAAACTGTGTCGCACAAGTTGCAGAGCTGCAAGGCTCAATTTCAGGCTTTCCTCACCAACAATTTTGCCAGTGGGACAACAGAAAATCCAGTTTCCCTTCCACATACAACTCAGTTTATTAAAATCACAGCATTGTTGCAGGGCTAAATGTGTGGGTGGTGTTTTGTCACAAATACTTCTGTTTGTGTGCAACCAGTAAGCTCAACAAAATGAAATGGAAGAAACTCTCAAATTGCCAGATTTTTCTCTTTGGCTTTTCCAGAGAACAGCCCTTCTTTAACTATCTGAAGAAAAAAAGCTGTTATATCTGAAATGGCCAGAAGAGAGAAAAAGCTGGCAGAATTATGTCTTCCTAGGTGAGGATAGTCCAAGACTTAATTCCATGTGTCAGCTTAAGATAACACACAGTCATATGCACACGATCTCATCAGCCCTTCAGGAGAGAGGATTTTACTTGATGTTTGGTAATACTATTTTAGAGACTTTCTTAATATGCTTGCAGAACACACAAACAAGGAAAAAATGCTATGTAAACGCCAATCTAGATACCACTTAAAGGGATCTGCAATCACTATAATCAGACTAACTCCAGCATTATTAATTATGAGTGGAATAACAAGGAAAGGACAATCAACCAGGAGGAATTGCATGTGTAGGCAGAAGCACTTGCTGTCTATAATTGTTGTTCATATCTCTCTCAAGACTATCACCACCCCCATGTTTATACATGTGCTCCACTTGGGCCAGTGGAGTACCCAACATGTACCATCTCTATGTGTTATTCAACAAAACAGAGTGAAAAACATTCCTACTGCCACCTCTGCCCTGCCACCGTGAGCTGCTTGGAGGGCTTGTGCCCATCCAGCCTCCAGCTGGCCTCCAGCAGCCAGGCAGTTCAGGCCATTTGATGGTTCCTGGTATAGCACTGGGGTATGCTTTGCAAAAAGGCATTCCAAGCTTTGTACTGACTCAAAGGGAATTCAGGGCCAGTTACTAGATCACTACACATTTCTTGAGACACTATAGACTTTTCCAGTGCTCCTGTCCTGAATGTCTCTCTGCAGGGACCCCAGGCAGGGGTTCCCCAGCAGTCTCAGGGCAAACTTGACCTGGCTTCTGTTGCCTTGCCCAGCTCCATCAGGGTTCACTGGTGCAGCAGCACAACCTGAGCTGCCTCACACAAGTTGCCCTTTGGCTCCCACGGGAGCAACCTGCCAGCCCTAAAACGCAGGAGCTCGCCACACCAGCAAAAGGGGTCATGCAGGTTTCAAAAGTTTTCTTTTAAGTAACAAAAGCCAAAAACTTTTGATTCTCAGTTGTAATTTGACAGCTAGAAGGGAGGTAATAAAACTGCACTGGCAGAAGTTTCCTTCTCAGAGATGGCCTGGCCAAGCTCACAGGAGCACTGGCTGCTGGTCCCCTGCTGAGCCATGTGTGGGTCCCTGTCCCCAGCAACCACAAAGAGCGGCTCCCCTGCAAACTGCCACCCCTTCCCAGAGCCTGCTCCGGCCCCAAACACAGCACAATGCCACCCTCAGCCTGCCTTCACCAGGGTCAGAAAAACTAACAATCAGAGCTTTCTTTTCAGCCATGAAAGCATAAACTCTGCAATGCCTGACAGCAGTTTGCACTCTCAGCTAAGCCATCAGACTTTCCAAGCCTTAGGGAGGGACAGAGATACTTGTGGGATTTTATATATAAAGTCATATGTTTGTGTAAATACTCAGATGATTTCCATATATGCCCACTAGCCACACAATGCAATAATAAATTATTTCAATAAATGGCATTACTCTAAGAAAGCATGAAGGATAAATATAATTGCACAAGGTTTAAACAGGATGTAAATCAACATCCCAAAAAAACCCAAGTAACATGAGGCTGTTTACTCCTAGAGAATCTCCACTGCTCTGACATTTCAGCAATAGCCTCCAGTCATGAGCGTGCTGCAGGCAGTAACAGAGAGCAGTTCAGCAGATGAAACAAAGAGGACCTAATTACCATGCGAAGCACAACATCCTTCAGATGTGATGAGAAACGTGACTGCATGAAAAACTGGTCCTGGGGAAATTTCAAAATATGACCACCCAAGCATAAAGAAGAGAGTGGTGAAAACCAGAAAAAATGCATCATGAGGGTATAGTATTTCTATACAAAGAATATTAGTTTAAAAACATTTACATACAGATATTGTGCATATACACACAGACCAATACAAGTAACTGTGCAATTGTGGGTGAAAGCTGTAAGAATATAAAAGCTTTCTAACTACATGCTACATATTAATAAAAAAAAAATCACATAAATTCTTCATATGTTGATCCATAGAGATTCTTGACAGAAAAGAAAACAAACAGCCAAATGCATGAAAAATAACCAAGCAGCCTGACAATCCAGCACTATCCTTCCATTTTCACCATACTTGATCATTTAATATTCATTTTTTCTTACAATTCTACAGTGTGAATGTAAATAATTTATTAATATTGGCCATAAATTATTTTGGGGGGTTATTGTGTATGTGTTTTAGATTTTGTTTTCTTAAAGAACGGGAACATGAATGGTAAGAACTGACATCTTGGCACAAGGTAAAGCCTTTATTCTCAGTTACAGGTGGAGGAATCGTGTCATTTGCACAAAAGTTCAAGGAGGTATTTAAAGCCACAACAGAGAAAAGGCTGGCTTGTGCTGCCACTGGGCACAGCACAGGGGCCACACTGTGAGCTCTGCAGGTCAGCTCTGCCAGCCACACAGAGCTCACACGGGTTTGGCACCAGCACAGCTGGGGAGACTGAGACCCCCAACACCAGTATGATGTGAGGCTGTGCTGGAGAATGGTCATTACTCCCTCCAAGTGGAAAAATAAAGGGCACCAGTTCTGATTGTGACATAAAAAAGCATGCCCCTTTGGACAGGAAATTGCTAAAAAGATTTGTATCTCCAGAACGTCCTTTTCCTAGAGAGCCAGAGCAAGGCAGACCCTAACCTGCTCATTTAGTACCCCAGCCCAGGGGGCGTGGATGTGGTGGGGGTGTGTATGAAGCTCATGGTGCATCTTGAAAGGCTGTTCAAAATGTGCAAAAACTGAGAAATAGAGCTTGCAAATTCCTTGGTACGATCAATACTGCTCTCCAGCTCCAGATTCCCTTTATCGATGACAAGACTCTCTTGCTGCAGTGATTAGAGATTCTACATCTTTTAATCACAAAGAATATGACAACTACACCCTATCTATAGCTTTGTGATTTACAGCAATTGATGCATGATCATAATTTCATTAGTGATAGCTTTTGAGTGTTACCCAAGCAGCTGAATTTAAATGCAGTTGTGTTTGTGACAAACTGACAAGGAAAATCTGATGTTTGAAGCCAGCACTGATTTTAACCCATTCAGCCTCCCTTGACTTCCTCCACCTGTTAGTGGCAGGGATGAACCATTCTTTTCCTGCCTCACTAATTCTAACCATAAAAAAAGGGAAAGCTGACATGTGGACTAAATAGAGAAGGTTGTCTTGTGTATGTGTTAACAGAATATAAGTTTCAGGAGCAACATCCCACTCTTCCAATAAAGTATTGACTCATTTTGCTATAAGTGAGCAGATTTCAGCTTAGCCATGTGCAGGCCTTATTTTGCACCTTTTTAGGCAATTCCCTAGTTTATACCATGAAGTCATCTGAACACTTCTTTATAATTTAAGGGAATTTGTTTGTTTTATTTTTAGCCTGATTCCTGACAGAAGAGACACCCACAGATTGTAGTCATGGGAGTCTGAAATAATGCATGTGTTTGTGCTCTCCTACAAAAATGGTGTTCAACTCACCCCTGCTGACCAGCCTCAAGGTCAAAAGATATGGAAACTCTTCAGAGTTTGAAAAGAAGGCAGTGGGGGAGAGGAGAAGGACCCTACTGCTGTCCCATTTCAGGAAAAGCTAATAAAGCATACCCTTTGTAAGATATCAGAGGATCCACATGAGAGAGAGACATTACAAGCCACAGGCTTCATTAGCTCCTCTGCTCACAGAGTGACTTCTTTTTATGAGAGAACACAAGATTTCAGTCTCCTGAGCTGAAAGAAAGCGCAGCCTGGCAGGGAAGAATCAGAGTAGATGAAAAGCAGGTTCTTATCTCTTTCTAAATATTTTCATACAAAGTATTGGCTTGCATTCCCCCCGCAGTGTCCCACCTAATAGCACTCAAAACAATGAGCAAATGCCAGAAGGTGGAGCCTGCTACTTGAAGGCAATAGGAACTAATTCCTATGGGCAATCTGCAGCTTTCCCCAAGGACTGCCCCATGCCTAAATGGCTGTACTGTGTGTAACAGGCTTCTCAGGAGACCCCAGCTTGCTGCTCTACTAGATGCTTCCCAAGCAGTCCAGGAAACTGCACTCCCTGTCTGACCCTCAACTCTCCTCATCTCTCAACAGAACAATGACACAGGGCCTCTGGGAACACCACATCACATCTGACGGGGGAAGTAATTTCAGGATTCCCTATACCAGCACCTTGGTTGCAGGCACGTAGCCAGCCATGGAATGTTTCTTTGTAAATGCTTTGACTTTACAGCAAGAACCCAAAAGCTGTAAGTCTAATATGAGATTGAGGACACTCCTGGTGGCCTGGATGGCTGTAGCAGAAGGGTCCCAGCACAACCCTGCATCACCTCACAGTGTCTCTGTTCATGCAGTTAAGTGCTGGCAAGCACTGCCCTGGCGCCAGCTCCAGCATGCTCAGCTCTTGTCAGAGCAATGGGCAGGGCTGGCATGACTTCTCTGCTCGCTTTGGACACAAAGGACAAGGCCCAGAGTGACCAGCCTGGTCACCACACTCACAGCAGGGCAGAGGGAGAGGACATAGGGAGACTAATTTCCTTTACATTGACATGAAGCTTCAGAACTAACCCACAACGTTTTATTAAACTGTTAATTTAGATCCAACATCCTGGTAATGTTTCTTGTATGTTTTTTGAATGACTGGGGGTTATCAGGACCTCCATATTTCAGGCAGGAATATATGAAGCAGAGATACCTGGTCTCTCCCTTCCTTGCCAGAGATCCTCAGCCAGTCTGTCCACACACTATGTTCTCCTCAGCTGCTGCCTTCTAGGAAGGTCTACTGAGCAAGGTCTACTGGGATCAGCCTCACGAGTCTGGCTGTAAACTTGGCTTTGCTCCTGGAGCTGATAATCTTCTCCTGATGACAGAGCACAGGAATGAGACTGAACTGTGTGTTTCATTTGGGAATGTTTAAATAGCTGGAAGGAGGATGCTCCACCCCAGTGTGCATGGAACATTTATTGTTATAGACTGAAAGCCAATACATAAACACACATCTTTTTAAAAATCCACTCTTCATTAAAGCTCTGAAAACACACCCAGGTTATTAAGTCTTGTCTCTGGGATAAAATGTCTGTCATGGCTGCATGCACGGCAGGACCATGGCAATGCTGGAATTGACTAATTTTGTGTGCAGCTATACCAGCCTTGTGCCTACTCTCTCTGCACTGCCTGAGCTCCATCGCGTTGCTCCCCAGGTTCCCACTCAGAGGCACAGAGCAGTAACTGTGCTGTGACCCAGCTGTACTGGTAGACTTGCCCAGCCCACTGTCTTGAGGCTCTCCTGCTAAGTATCTACTGAGCCACTAAGCAGAATATTAAGAAACTTCAGACAGCTGTCGGATATTCTGCTGGATATCCGGTCTGGATATTCTGCTTCTGGATAGAGTTCCCTAGAATAAACAACTGTTGTAATCACAGTAAAATAAATAGTTTCTTGTAGCTGAATAATGTTGGTCCTAATTACAGTATCATTGATGTATCTTCCTATTAGAGGAAGATTTCCACTTATTCTTTTCTATATTTATTTACCCAAAACATAATACTCAGAATGATGTTTGCAATTGGGCTGCCGCTGCTCTTTTTTTCTGCCTATTTTGCAGCTGGTTATTAGGCAAAGTTGATCTCACATCCTTTCCAAAATCAAACAGGTAAAAGCTTAGCCCAGACAACTGTCTCAAAAAGGGCTTTTCCTAAGCCTTCTGGGGGTTAAATCCCCTACAACTGCTCTAACATCTGAATGGGAGTGTTTTCCAAGGAATTAAAAAGCCTTCTGGACCACACATAACAGGCTTTAACTTTTTTCTTAATGCTCAATTGGCTGTGTTAGGAAACTCAGGTCAATATTTTGGTATAACTGGCCCTTTTTTTGCCAAGAAGATACCCTATGGATTAGCACTTAGTACAAAGAGAAAATTGCTATGAATATTGTTCCTTCAAGTTATTTTTCTCATTGGTGCTTCAGGGGAAAACTGCAACCACTTAAATATGGGACAGGCAAGGCATTGAATGAGCCACAGCTTTATTTCTGAGTGTAGACTGTGGCTTACCTGCAAAATCCCAATAATGTGTGACTCAGCTGCAATAATATCATATCTATTAGTACAGGTAAAAAAACCAGCTGATATCCTGTTGCTCCCTCCTAGTGGTGCTCTGCATCTAAGCTCCTACTGACTGCTCCTTTTCACCCAGTTCCCATGTGTTTGGTGGTCTGGATGCTCTCTAAGGATGTGGGGCACTCAAGATTATGTCCTGAAACCTCTACAAATGTAGGTTTATAAATGTAAAGACTCTATCAGGGGTGGGTTATACAGGAAAACAGAACAAGTGTTTCTACTTATTCAGGCAGTCTATCATAAAACTAAGCTCAACAAGAACAGGATGATGACAATAAAACTGGAAAGTGCAGTTTAACAATGTAACTCCTTCAGCAATGATGACAACACCATACCATAACCTCAGCAAACAACTGCAGATCCAGATCCGGGAACCATTGTGTTACATGGGCCATCCACGGGCTCAAAACATGTTTATGTAAGACTCAAGGTCTCTGCATAAGAAAAAGCAGTTGGAAGGAGATAACTTATTGATCTCCATGCTTTGAGAACACACTCTCTATATGCTGGACTGACACATTCATTCAGAGAAAGCCTTAATGTCTTTCTCTCCTGATCCACCTTTTCTTGGAACCATTGCTACCAACAGCACCAAGATGTGAAGGGGCTTCCTGATGCACTGAAGTAAAACACCTCCAAGGACTGTAGAAGTTTGCCTTGGGCTTGGGCTTAATTCTTAGCAGATGAGTTGGTATGCAGGGAGAGAATGGAGGCACGGGAATGCGACAATCGCTGCTCCATAGAGTGGAGGCAGCAACATATCCAGGGACCAGAGAGCAGCGGGAGTTTTCTAGAGTTTGAGCAGGAAACTGGGAGCTGAATCCAGGGTCTGAGACTTGCACTGGCAAAATTGTCAGTGACTTCAAACACCACTGACTCATAACAGCTGCGACAATTTATAGGAGCTGAGGACCTGCCCCCAGGAGTCCTGCCCGTGCCCTCTGCTCTTACTGCTAGAGATTGATGATTCTTACAGGTCAGAATTTTTGTTTTGTTTTGTCAGGCTTAGATTGCTTCTTTGTACACTGCTGAGATCAAATCAATTACTTTCCACTCCAACCATCTGACCAAAGTAATTCTAATGGAGCAGAAAGCAGAAACTCAGATAAAAAAAGGGACAACGTATTTTTCACTGTTATCTTTGTCCTGAGTATGATAAAGAAGGAATGAAGGCTGAAATAAAGATCATTCTTAATAATTCCCCCTCACGTAAGAGTAATGATTTTAATCCCCACCTTTGTCTTTGTTGTGGAGATTGGGGACATGAGTTTAGATGGAAGATGAACCCTGTAAGTCTTCAAACAAAGAACACTTATAACAGAAATCCTGTTTCTCTGATAATAATATCCAGGAAAACTATTTTGGAACATGACTGCATTTTTCAGCTACCTTAATACCATTTTTACTGTTCAGCTGCATGAAAAATTACCTAACCTGTTGGAATGGATTTCTTGACCCACACACAGCTACATTAAAGGGTGTAATTTAATGCAATCTAACTAAATTAGCACCAATTAGATGGGCTAAATTAAAGGGCATGTCACTAATAAATTTTATGCTAAACATATTACTGATAATAAGCTCACTAAAAATTGCATAATGAAATAAAACATTCTTTTTAACACTGCTCAGTCTAAATATGAATATATAAAAAGTCATGAAATAATGAAATACAGTATGCTAATTCCCAGCTGCCTTTCAGGATAACATCACAGCAATATTAAAATGCATCAATTACAGTACAGTTTAAAAACAATAGGTCAAATCCCAGAGGGAAGCAGAAAGCCAGGCCAAATTCCATGCAATACGTTGGATCCTGTTCCTGCAAACAGTTACATATATATGTCCAGTTCCTTTGAACTCAGCAGGTCTGCTCCTGTACATGAAGTTGTTGGCTTGCTGCTGTGACTGCTCAGAGAGATGAATTGCAGCAAGGAGCAGAGTGTGATGGAGGGCTGAAGAAAGTGCCTGGATTTGCATTTGGATGCTTTATATGGGAGATATTTTCCAAGTTCTACTTTCCAAAATACCTTCCTAAGTCCTGTATGTGAAGTGTCCCACAGTACAAAAAGTAAGATGAAGGAGGTTATTGAAAGCTTGCAGCCACCAGTTCTTGATCAGTGAGAGGAAGGTGAATTTCCCACAGGTCTGAGTGTGCATCTGCCTTTCCCCTCCTCTGTGACTGGGTTCTCTAACAAATTATGAGAGCTGAGCTCATACCATGTCCCATTTTCCTACCACAACCTCGCTGGGCTCTCTCTTTCCCAGCTGACTGCTGGTCTTCAGAAAACTTTCCACTCTGAAAGTGCTGCCATCTATTCCAAGTTTGGTGTACATTGGTCAAGAGGTGCTGGGTGGCAAAACCACAGAAACACTGTCCCCCTCAAATGTATAATCCCCATTCCTACCAGCCAGGGGTGGAATTTGGTGACTCAGCCATAAGCACAGTCTAAGAAGTGCATGTTTAGCAGACCGAACACATTGATGTCCATGTTTTCAGCTATGCCCCAGTGAGCAGCTGGGAGAGGTGTAAATAAACCATTTGTGACTCCATTCACTTCCATCTTCAAAGCTCTTGGATGCCCCTCAATTTCAAGGGCTACTAAATTACCAAATAAAGCCAGACAACCTGGCTGCATCCCCACTTAATGCACCTGTTCTCTGCTGGGTAGATCCAGAGGTTTTATGACCCTTTTGCATCTCCTTTCAGATCAAAAGGCCAGACAAGCTCTGGCATTCTATGTACCATTAATCTATCCGATATTTCTTAATCAGTAATAAAGTAAATTAGGGATAGTAAAGTGGAAGTGACATCTTTATTGAGACAGACCAAAATGTCCTGAATAATAATGAGAATGAGCTTCTGGAACACATGCTCTGCATTCACACATTCATTGATTAGGGCCCTCAGCATGGACCTTGCTTACAAGTTGTTTTTTCTCAGACTGGTAGTCTAAAGTTAATAGGCCCATTCACATGAGTAACATCTGTAAAAGCATGTTCTAGACTACTAGTCCCTGTCTTCAGCTCCTCAAAAACCCAAAATACTTTATGCAGAAACAGAGGTGCTGTTTCAGTAAACATGAAAAATATGCAGAAAATCTGTATTCAAGTCCATCTGTTCTGAACACATTGTGCACAGGTTGTAACCAATGCTTGACACGAAACTGAGCCTTAAGCCAAAGAGGAAAAGCAGAAATGTACAAGTAAAACCACAAAGGGAAGTTTTGCAAGTTAAAAAATTAACATACATGGACATTTTCTGCTTTCTGGGGCTGCAGCCTCTTCTCAGAAAGCAGGAATATTTCATATCAGAGCATGCTTCCCTCCCTCCATATCCTTCCTCTGTCATAAGAAAACAAATAGGATTTTCTGGATTCTGTTCATCCCATAGTGAAAAAAAAAAGGTGTAACGACATTGTGCAGTGTCCATTAACATGCTAAAGGCACCTGCAAACTTGGTATTTCCTGTTCAAGTTCTTTCATTGTTGAAACAGATTTTTAAAACAGCTAAGAAACCATACTAAATGATCATTGTTAATCAAACACTCCTTTTCAATTGTATGAAAACAAACCAGTGTCAAAACAGTAAAGTGCACACTTTACTACACGAGGAACTGAAAAATTAATTAACTCACATCGGTGCACAATTTGAGGAAAAATGTTGGCTTTGGAATAGAAGGCATGTATTTGGCGGCTTTTTAGGAGTGCTGTGATTTTGTTTTAAAAAAATGAATTCCGGGTTTTTAGAGGGTTTTTTTTTTTTTCCCCAGCCAGTCTTCAGATCAGCATTCATGTGGATGTGAACTGCCATAATTTTACTTATTTCAGATCAGTTCTAGGGGTATTAGCCCTGCAAAATCTAGCCCAGTGGAGACAGGAATACCATTCCAGGACAGTTCTGTGCATTGTGCTCTGTGCAGCAGAGGGCCCCAGATGGTGGCCACGTCTCTGCAAAGTGTTAAATCAAAAGCAGCCCTCTAAACACGCAGCTTCACTATCACTTCAAAAACAATACACAAGTGATTTATTCTCTTTAAAGAAATTATCAGTTTGGTTCATTAACCTATAGCTGTACAAAAGCAGGAGTCAATTACGTTGCCACATCAGATGTGTGTAAAAATAATTACCCTGAAAAGAAGATGTAAAGGTGTCCATAAAGGCAGTCAAATGTGACTATTAAATCAAGCTGTAACCTATTATGGGTCAAAAAACACATTTGTAGGGCCAAGAGGCTCATGAAAATGGCCAATCTAGCATGAATTCTGCAGGTGTCCTTTTCAAAAAAACAAGCAATCTCTCCTTTTCATTCCTGCCACGTTACTGTCTTCTTACCTTCCACACACACTTTACTTGATACACATATGCAAAGGACACACACAAGCGTCTCCTCGAAATTATGCAGAAGAGCATGCTATATATGAGCAGATATGACACAAAATAAGAAAGAAACCCCCCCCCAAAAAAGAAAGAAAACCCCCCCCAAAAAATCTATATCCTGATGTTTTACTGGTCCTTTCATAATGCCCTTAGTCTGTCATCTTACACAAAATACCTGAGTACTTAGTAATGTAAATCTGCATTGGATGGTCAAGATCGGACCCAGCTGTCTATAAAGGCAAATACAAATCTTGTAAATATTCTGAAGTTCTTTTTTTTGTGAAATTCTTTAACATTAGCTTGAAGTTATTAAAAAGAAAATTAGCATGCAACTTTCATTGTCTGACTAACTTATGAGTGATATTCCTCTTGATTGATTTAAATCACTTCATTTTCAGTAAGTACCTCTAATACTTGAAGGACCTCATTGAACCAGTTTAGATTATATTTTGCTTCATTTGTACTCACTGCAACTAATGGGTTGAAAACAATCTCCTTTATGTCACATGCTAAAACACACAGGTATCATAGAGATTTCTCAGAATGCCTCTCCTTTTCAGCTCCTTTGGGATCACTCTGGATAACCTTTTGGGTTATACAGGGCTTGATTCTGCTGTCACTTGCACCAAAGGTCTAATCAGAAGTAATTAAATGGAAGTCACCAGAGCTCTTTCATGGCAATCCCAGTAGAACTGAGTCTGTAATTAAACTTGCAAATTTTTAAAGAGAAGTATTGCCTTTGTACAGATGTACAGGACTGAGACAGAAATCCTGATGCCTTGCAAACAGTTTCACCTCAGTGCTGAAGACTGTCCCAGTGTGGGAAGTAGATGCATTTCTGATTTTTCTGCTGTGTCAATGGTTCTGACTGCAGTCGCTTCAACAGAACTAAGCCAGATGACCACTGTGGAGGGTCACACCCTTGGAGGGGGCACAGAAACAAACTGCAATCTGTGCAACACAAGAATAAATCATGAGAAACCCACACTAAGTCATCAGAGTTAATGGTGTAAAATCCACACATTTAGGTAAAGACCCAGGGCCAAAGTATTTAATCTTTAAATGTACTTACATTATTAAAAATATGATTTGATTAAGGTATCCATTGGAGAAAGAGCATACGTGTTTTTGAGAAAAAACATCTATATACTGGAAAGCATCCAGGTGCTTTCTGGACTAGGCAGTATTATGGGTAACAGACAAAAGCCCACCTCAGTCTACTTCAGAGTTATTATATTTCT